>JAQPZY010001522.1:3495000-3757660 GCA_029931535.1 Margaritifera margaritifera | reverse complement strand
ACCATGCACACCCACCTTCACTATCCAACACTCACCCTTTACATACCAGACAGAGGAGGGAGGTAGGGATAGGTAATGTTCACTCACAGATTTATGCAATATCCAACATATCATATCAGGACCATACCATCACACTGAAGTAGTATATGACCTGTATTTTCTGAGCCACCATGACATACCAAGACACAGCCTTATTTCATTTTTCAGAAACCAATACCCTACCCCCTCGCCGGATGAAAGAAAATAAATTACTAACAATCGTAAGCCCAATGTTACTTTGCCAAATATTTTTCTCAAAACCCAACACCTTCCTACGTATTAACTGAACCACTACGACATATCCACAAACATATTTATTTTCATTTTAAAAAATTGACTACCTACGGTCAAGGGCTTTACAAATCCACTTGGCCGACTCTCGGGACAAGCTCAAATTCGGCTCGGGCAAGTTCAAGTTTGCAAAGTTCAAAAATTTGAGAGAGAGAGAGAGAGAGAGGGAGAGAGAGAGAGAGAGAGAGAGAGAGAGAGAGAGAGAGAGAGAGAGAGAGAGAGAGAAGAGAGAGATAGAGAGAGGTCGTGTTCAATTCGTAATGCTTTATGTTCTGTAACTTGTATACTCTGCGATCTCGACACAGTACATATATAAGCATCTTTATTTAGCGTTTATATGCACCGCATTCTTCTATTACATAACTGCCCGCAGTTTCTTTCAACTTTCGATTCTTTATTTCACACAATATACTGTCAAAGTCTGTCATTTCCATTTTGTAGTCAATATGAAGGTCAGTCTCGCATTTTATCGCGCAGAAAGATAATGTTAATATTTACTATTTTAAGTAAGTTTTGACAGATATGGAATAAATATTTATATTTTAACTTATCGGTTGCATTTTAATCGTAATATTTTGTACGTATACGGATTTTGCAGACTTTGAAGTCTTAATCTAGACACGGACATTTTGTGAACTCCGATAGTCTATGTGACGAACTTACCGACTTTAAAAGGTCGGATTTGTCAAAAATTGTTTTGATGCATGTCGCTGATTTCAAGATGACTTGGTGATAATTGCTGATAGTATAACTCGTGAGATTTCTTTGACATGTGTGTTTGGAAATATGGCGTCTATGGGCGATAGTAATAGATCTTTAATACCTTCCATAGTAATAACACTAGCTATTTGTATTTACGTCTCCGTTTATGGCTTTGTTAGATTTTAGTAATTATGTGTTGATTATGGGGAATCGGTGTTCGGAAGATATTTTTCAAACCGAGTAATTAGCCAATGTCTATGAGCAGACGTCACAATGTACAGTATTCACGAGACTTTATGGTAGCATGGATTAGTTTCGTGAAATGGACCCTCTTTAATTTCTTTAGGGGAATTATCAGGATATTCTTATGTATTAGTGTTTAGTAATTTGAGATATGAATAGTTATGTGTATTAGGTGTTTGGATGGTGTTTTGTAGTGCATGCCGTGATATAGTATTTTGCGCGTTTAAGAACGTTTCAGTTGACAACGACTGTTGTTTTGAGGACCTTGGAAATAGGGGAAACAATGGGCCTCAAGTAGGACTCACGCAGGTGTTGGTTGATTCGCTCAGTAGTGAGTCCCTTTCCCACCTTCATAATATCCTTTTAAGGCCCATATGATTAAAAGTAACTAATGCAGCTGTTGAATTAAATAAACAAAGAAACAAAGAAACACAAACACACCATATCTGTTGACATAATGTAACAATTTGAAACACGCTCAGGATATTGACATTGTGCAACGGGTCAAATTTTACCTTCAAAAATGACAAACGATCGCCGTGGACTCACCCCTCCCCTCCCGCCCCCCCCCCCTCGGAAAAAATATAAATATTTTCATACGTCTAATGTTATAAATTTATATCGTGCTAGGCATAAATTATTCCTGTACGCCGATTAAAATCTCTCAAGATGCTTTCTGATCAAGTTTGGCTTTAAAACACACCGAAAACCTCACCATGCAATTTCTCGAGAAAAGACTTATTCCAAGTTGTCGCCCAACACAGGCACGAAATACGAAATGGCAATAGGAGGTCGGGTTATATCATTCCACGTGGATTTACAAGTTGTCAAACACAGAATTTGATCCGGAAAATATTCTTTTCATGTCGCCTGAAGGACCCATCAGCCGACCGTAACTCAAGAGCCGCGAGAAATACTGGTTAGTGTCTAAAATCTTCACCGATGTGTTGTGGACACATTTGTCTGCATGAATTGCGCAATTTAATGAACAGGCGAGATCATCCTCAAAAATCGTCTATCAGTATCAGCACAGGTTTGGGGGGGGGGGGGGGGGGGGGGGGGGGGGGGGGGGGGGGGGGGGGGGGGTATTTATGGGCCTAATAATATCGAAGCTCGGGCAGGTAATTTACATCCGCTTGCCACGTTCTCAAACGCGGTGCCGGCCCAAAACTATGCCAACTCCAGGCTCCGGTTTCAGTGCAATTCTCAGAATTTATCATCAAATTGAGATTTTACGTTATCTTTTTTATGATAATTCAGACAATATCAATATTTTTGTCAGAAGTAGAGATAGTGTAAAGGATGAAAAATCACTTTTTAGTTTAAAAATGTAACACATGGCAACCTAAAGTTTTGAAACAAGAGTTGAAGAATTCCTCAAATTTGAGGAAATCCTCAAATTTCCTCGGTGACAAGGCAAGACTTCTTTAAGGAAAATTCACGACTGCATGAATGTATTTTAATCCTTTACGCCTGCTGAATATTCTGTGAAAAACTGATTATTCTAAAGTCTTAATTTGATGATGAAATTTTGAGATGTTGAATGAAAATGAGGCCAGGCAAATAGATGTATATTTTCTGTATGCCCTTCGATATTTTGACGGTATTATCTCTGTCGATTATTCGCACCGTTTCGACGTTGGATGTAAAAAGGTCTAAAGTTTGACTTGTGTCAAAATAAATCTTATAAGAAAATTTGGTATAATCTAGTTTTGTTTAGGTAAGTAGCACTTCCAAATTGTTCGTTTGTATTATACTTTATTCACACATACATTTTTACACAATAAATACCTGAAACTACAAACAGTGTAGAGTTAACTTCTCCACTAAATGGAAATTTACTACTTTATGTGACGAGTACAACACGAAGAAGAAACTTGTGATAAGGCAGAGTTTTATGTATATTTTTTAAAAAGTATACAAACAAGAAAAACACAGATGACAACCCAATTGTTAAAAAAAGACTCAATATTTGACAGTTTCTTTAAAAACCAATTCATTTTTATGTTATTTAACTCGTGAAAAGTGTATGTTTAATGGAAGGGAAAACATTTTCTATGATAATAAAGGAATGAGTTGGAGGACAAGATTTTAGAAAATGTTATCATACAGTTCATGCCAAACGTTATCATACAGTTCATGCCAAACGTTATCATACAGTTCATATAAAACGTTATCATACAGTTCATATAAAACGTTATCATACAGTTCATGCCATACGTTATCATACAGTTCATGCCATACGTTATCATACAGTTCATGCCATACGTTATCATACAGTTCATATAAAACGTTATCATACAGTTCATGCCATACGTTATCATACAGTTCATGCCATACGTTATCATATAGTTCATGCCATACGTTATCATACAGTTCATGCCATACGTTATCATACAGTTCATATAAAACGTTATCATACAGTTCATGCCAAACGTTATCATACAGTTCATATAAAACGTTATCATACAGTTCATATAAAACGTTATCATACAGTTCATGCCATACGTTATCATACAGTTCATGCCATACGTTATCATACAGTTCATGCCATACGTTATCATACAGTTCATGCCATACGTTATCATACAGTTCATATAAATCGTTATCATACAGTTCATGCCATACGTTATCATACAGTTCATGCCATACATTATCATACAGTTCATGCCATACGTTATCATACAGTTCATGCCAAACGTTATCATACAGTTCATATAAAACGTTATCATACAGTTCATGCCGTACATTATCATACAGTTCATGCCATACATTATCATACAGTTCATGCCATACGTTATCATACAGTTCATGCCAAACGTTATCATACAGTTTATGCCATGCATTATTATACAGTTCATGCCATACATTATCATACAGTTCATGCCGTACATTATTATACAGTTCATGCCAAACGTTATCATACAGTTCATGCCAAACGTTATCATACAGTTCATGCCATGCATTATTATACAGTTCATGCCATACATTATCATACAGTTCATGCCAAACGTCATCATACAGTTCATATAAAACGTTATCATACAGTTCATGATATACAGTATCATGCAGTTCATGCCATACATTATCATACAGTTCATACAAAACGTTATCATACAGTTCATGCCATACATTATCATACAGTTCATGCCAAACGTTTTCATACAGTTCATGCCATACATTATCATACAGTTCATGCCAAACGTTATCATACAGTTCATGGCAAACGTTATCATACTGTTCATGCCAAACGTTATCATAGAGTTCATGCCAAACGTTATCATACAGTTCATGCCATACATTGCAGGTATCAAAGAATTCTTGAAATTGATCAACTAATTTAAACATATTTTCTTCCAATTTATTCTAGCTGAGCATGTCTCAGTTCAAAAACTTCACAACTTATTTGCTTTCCTTAATTTGTACAAATATGTTTGTATATTAAACAGCAAAGCAAACATGTTAAAAATGACATAATTATGTCCAGGAATACAAAGAATAGAAGAGATAGAAGGCGTTTGTATTATAATTTTTTTTCTCATTATTTGTGATCAAATTTTTCTTTTCATAAATACGTTTTCCAATAGGGTTTGATCATACACAAAAAAGAATTAGTAGGTAGAATTCTATCAAACTTGATTGTAATTATCTTAGTTGCGTATCCTTCACTCTATACACTGAACGACGCTACCCCACTCCCATTCATGCCTTCAGGTTACAGGTTTATATTCAACTCAGATACATAATTGTCTCGACCTCAAGCACGCAATAATTGAACGAGTGTTTTATAAACATTTCCTTTGTCTTTATCATCAGATAAAGCTGTCTAATTATGCATTTATTGTGGTATAAACTGTCAGTTGCCGCATTACATAACAAATAACGCCAGAAGGGCTTATGTAAGCGGTGTGATTCGGTAACTGAAAGTTTATACCACAATAAACACAGACAATACAACATTAATCTATTCAAATTGCAATCCTGAATTAATTTACTTTTGTCCTTGATTCTGTTGGGTTTTGTTTTTTTGCTTTTTTTTAAATCTCTCTGTTTTCTTTTTCTGACGTTCAAAACTCTGTCGTATATAAATATTCTGCTTTCTTGGAATCAGCTATTTTTAGCGTTGAAGAAATTCCCTAAGCCCTAACGTCAATCGGTTTGCCTGAATAAAAATATTCAGAGTCACGTTGACAATTTTCAATTGGCAAAAAGATATAAGTGCTTGGTTACATATTTGAACAAAAAATGTTTAATTCTTTAAAACAAAAACAACAACAGTTAGCAACAACAAAGAACCAAATAAACAAACAAAAAATGCATGAAGCCGATTTACGATGTCAGCTGCTCCTTCGAAATTCCAAGTGTGAAAATGTAAACACAAAACCTAAATAAAACTGTCGAAGTAACTTTGCCGGTTTGCTGGCTCCGTGTATTTCGCAGAGAGAGAGAGAGAGAGAGAGAGAGAGAGAGAGAGAGAGAGAGAGAGAGAGAGAGAGAGAGAGAGAGTTTGTCCCTGACTTATAATCTGTCTCTGAACTGAGCCAGAGTCACAACGTACCTCAATCAGGATCATGACGTACCTAAATCAAGGTCACGACATACCTAAATCAGGGTCACGACTTACCTAAATCATAGAGAAGGGACCGTTAGAGTAATAAGGTTCTGATACCTAACTTTAAAAAGGACGAAAATTATTTTTTAATATTTTCTGGTTTTTTTTAGCAACCACCATTAATCATATTTGAGACTTTTAGTACACTTCAAGTGAAATATCAGTCTTACCATCCCTTAATCATAATTGATTGACTGTTCATATGGATCGAAAACAAGATGTCAATATTGAACGGTTGCATCTTTTCGAAAACGGTTTGTTTGTTTCTTTAACTACAACATGAACGGCAATGAAGGTCAGTCCGGTCTAGTTGTCTTCAAATACAGCATGATGTACACGCCAGCGAAGCTGAGTTTTTGAGTTTGTTAGCCCATCAACTACAAACGCTTACCGCCCCCATTCAGCTCTCTCTCTCTCTCTCTCTCTCTCTCTCTCTCTCTCTCTCTCTCTCTCTCTCTCTCACACACACACACACACACATAAATACATTAACGCACACAAACGTGAACACAGCATTCAAACGTTCAGCAAAGAATAATCTCTTTTGTGGATGTGGATGTATTAAATGTTCAGAGTATGCACTGAGTACACTTGAGTTCGCAAAACTTTTCCGGTGTCCCAATTTAGATTTAAGAAAGTAAACTTTGCTCTGTACATGCACGTTTGATAGATTTTTCTGACTGAAGGGGAGCTTGTAGACTTAAATTTTGTTTTTGATTCCTTTAAAATACAAAAAAGACGAATAGACGTGTTCGAATCACAAATTACGATTGCCACAATTTTCTAAATGTTAATTTTAGTTGGTGATTTGCACGACTCTGTTTTAAGCACTAAAATAGTTCATCGCAATGTTTATTCAGAAATATTTACAGCTGATCGTAGTCACATGATAGCGTATTGACCATTGCAATTACCCATTACATGAAATATTCATATTAATTGCAATTACTTTTGTATATTGTGGATGTAAACACAGGTGGCTGACGCGAGATGATTGTTGAAAAAAAGCAATAGCCCGAAGAAGAAAAAAATCATACCGTGTAATAAACATTCTTCAGATTACAGCCATGACCAGCTCTGGCACTGGACCCTGTCTATAATACTGTACGAGAGACAAGGTTAGTAACTTCCAAATACTCCGTCGCACACCTGACCCTAGATCTCCCGTCCATGAAAGCACTCAGTTATAATGTATAGCTCAGTTTATTCCCGAGATATGTTTCTATTTATCGAGTCGTTGTTTAGTTTTCTACGTTGGACCAAACTGAAGTTACGGGCTTCAAAATGTAAGAATTACGCAAATTGTTGCCTGGTCAGATAGGGTAACGCTCGCCTAGGGCTTGTCAGTACCTATAGAGATGTGTGGCTCTACGAAAAATTCCTTCATCTCTTTGAGAACAGAGGCTGATGCTTAGGTAAGTTTGTACTTACCATTCACTCAAATCAAGTCTCGAAATCCCGTTCCATAGAAGCATTACCGATCTGTCCAGTAGCGAGGGGTCTGTAGGACGGAACCCCAGGTGGGGGCCCAGCCGTAGAAGCTCCTGCATTTAAGTGTTTCTAGGGAGAGTAATTTTAACCATCTAAATGTAAAGAAAACTTACTTTAGGAAGCGTTCCGATTGTTTGGCGTTAATTTTTGGGGGAATGATGGTTTCACCCCTGCCAATCCCCCCCCCCCCCCATATGTTATTGGTGTCTGCATAAGTCCACTAACTGAAATTCCACATGAACACTTTCATTCACAACCTCCTAAATTGAAGAACCACGTCAAGGTACATAAGTCCTAGTAAGGCGAATTACAAGTGAAATGTCTCTTCCCGTGAAATTTTCACCCTTCTGAAATATTAATTTCACTCCTACTCAGCGTGTGATTGAAACATGCTTGCTTGTTACTCAAGCCACATGCCTATTTGAGCAGATTCGGAAATGTGAATATGTCTTTTGATGCTTTCAGATATCTAAAGTTTCACAATTTCGTCTGTTATAAAGCTGAAGAATACATCTTTAAATTACTTTATAAAATTTTGAGATATACTTGATAGAGGAAACGTATGACGTGATTTTAAATAATGACTCAGCACCTTGACCTTAGACAGTATTTCTTTATTATCTTTAAACGTGAGTTTCTTTATATACTGACCGATTTTGTCTACACAATATTTCCATCTTTTTGCTTGTGAAATAATACAGGGATTTACCATGATTTGCACACAAAAAAGTGTAGCTTTTTATTTTCTATCTTTTACTCTTCAAGCTACTGAGTTTCTATTTGGCCTTTTTTCTTGTTTGTAACGTTTTCTTTGTACACACAAATTTGTATCATTACCACTTCTTGCTTCATCTTTTATTTTTTATAAGAATGTTTACACGGATATGAGCGATCGGCATGACTATTTCCACTGTATGTAGTTTCATGTGTTTATTCATAATTTTACGATATAGATCATCCATGATATTAACCAGTCAAAAGTCTACATTTGTTCTTTTGAAGAGGTGAATTAGTCACTAGGTATACCGACATGCCCTTCAGCTTCAGTGATAAATATTATCCAGAATAGAGCTACATTTTGTTTTGGGAAAAATCAGTGCCATGAAAGGCCATGTAATATTACATTGCCCATCATTTTCTGAGCTTTATTTCAAATAATTCTGAAATTAACGATATTAATTTTTTTTTTAGTGTGGATAAGGTCAGAGTAAACAGAATGTGAGGATGGTATTAAATGTTTGAATTTTTAAACAAAAAGCGTTTCTTCAACGTTAAAAACATAGATCTGCAAATTAAAAGTTAAGCTATATTAGAGAGTAAGGTAACCATTAAAGAATGATAACACTCTTGGTGATAGCATCGAAATAAGAAAAGGAATCAAGAGATCATGTGAAAGAATAATTCGTATTCTAAAGAAAAAGAATGTCCTTAAAATAGATGTATTTGGGTGTGAATAAGGAGACTGTAATAATTACGCTGTCTGGACGTATGATCGATAATAAAATATGATAAAATGGATGAAAAGAGTAATTTATGAAACTTTAATCATGTGATCAATATTTCCTTCAAAACGGAGAAAGGTTCCTTCGCGTATAACACGTACCCAGCTGCGAATTGCGTACTCCCAAATCTGCTTTCGCATAGTGCGCCGGCTGATCGGGATCAGCCCCGTTTGTTCGAAATCATGAGTAAAGCCTACAGCATACTCACAGATCTGATCTCGCGTAGTACACCGGTTGATCGGGGTCTATCCCATTTGCTTGAAATCACAAAAAGAACGAACAGAGCACACCCTGATCTACCGGCAAAACACTTTGGGCACCAAACACAAGCTCATGCTCAAAGTCCAACAAATTGTATAGTGTGTGACTTCCACAAGAATAAAGTTAGAGTGTGTAACTTCTAAAATAATAAAGTTAGAGTGTGTAACTTCCAAAAGAATAAAGTTAGAATCGTATACCTTTTAAACATTTTCTTCACTTGAGTCCATTTACTGAACTGCTCAGATTTACTGACATAAATATGCTCCACGTATCATATCTAATTTTGGGGTTTGAGCTTGAATTTGAACATAGTGCTCACAAACTTTGGAAAATACGTTGCCTAGATGCATGCTGTTTGTAAGAGAATACGTTGACTGGATGCATGCTATTTCTAAGAGAACACGTTACCTGGATGCATGCTATTTGTAAGAGAATACGTTGCCTGGATGCATGCTATTTGTAAGTGAATACGTTGCCTGGATGCATGCTATTTGTAAGAGAATACGTTGACTGGATGCATGCTATTTGTAAGAGAATACGTTGCCTGGATGCATGCTATTTGTAAGAGAATACGTTCTCTGGATGCATGCTATTTGTAAGTGAATACGTTGCTGGATACATGCTATTTGTAAGAGAACACGTTGCCTGGATGCATGCTATTTGTAAGAGAATACGTTACCTGGATGCATGCTATTTGTAAGAGATTACGTTGCCTGGATGCATGCTATTTGTAAGAGAATACGTTGCCTGGATGCATGCTATTTGTAAGAGAATACGTTCCCTGGATGCACGCTATTTGTAAGTGAATACGTTCCCTGGATACATGCTATTTGTAAGAGAATACGTTGCCTTGATGCATGCTATTTGTAAGAGAATACGTTGCCTGGATGCATGCTATTTGTAAGAGAATACGTTCCCTGGATGCATGCTATTTGTAAGTGAATACGTTGCTGGATACATGCTATTTGTAAGAGAACACGTTGCCTGGATACATGCTATTTGTAAGAGAATACGTTGCCTGGATGCATGCTATTTGCAAGAGAATACGTTGCCTGGATGCATGCTATTTGTAAGAGAATACGTTGCCTGGATGCATGCTATTTGTAAGAGAATACGTTGTCTGGATGCATGGATGCATGCTATTGTAAGAGAATACGTTACCTGGATGCATGCTATTTGTAATCGTATGGAAAATGAAATAAAAGGTGAAATGTGTGCATCCTTCTTTAGCGGAGTCGAATTGTAATTTCATCTTCCAAATCTCTTTGTCCCTATAATTTCTACAGAAAGTTTTAAATTCGCAGGAAATGTTATTTTCCTGACTATAGACCCAAAATCACGTTGCGTCTGTGGTCGAAGAATGGCAATATTTCGACGATGCAACAGAACAGACATATATATATATATATATATATATATATATATATATATATATATATATATATATATAATTATTATTATATATTATATATATTTTGACCATTATCTATATCGATATCTATATTAATATTAATATATATATATATATATATATATATATATATATATATATATATATATATATATATATATATATATATGTATATATATATATATATATATATATATATATATATATATATATATATATATATATATATATATATATAATGGTCAAAATAATTTGGTTCTCCGTATGACTAACAAGTAATTACACAGATCACCCCATCTTTGATTATTGTTATAAAAGTTTGCTAATCCGACAACAACAAAAAATAGTAATGTGATTTACTCATTATAAGACAGCTTTTCAGTTGTTTCATCTTTTGTCTATTATTAAACTGTTGTATGTAAATTCCCCCTGTCATTCATACATGCAGGGCCGGATTAAGACCTTTAGAGGTCCTAAGCACTGAAAAGAATATGGTCCCCCCCCCCAATGTAATTAAAAATATAAACAATAAAAACCGTAATTTCTCTCTCTCTCTTTTTTTTTTTTTTTCTTTTTATTCCCCTGCTTTGCTGGTGCCCGAAGCACGTGCTTAGTCTGCCTATTGGGTAATCCAGCACATGTAATAATCCCAATTTTCTCTCAGATTTTGACTTTAGTGTTTGTTCTGCGGACGTAAGGTGTTTCTTACCCTGACAAGATCTTGATTAGCACGAAATATTAACGGGAAACTGTAATTGCGCCGTTACCAATTTATATATATATATATATATATATATATATATATATATATATATATATATATATATATATATATATATATGTGTGTGTGTGTGTGTGTGTGTGTGTGTGTGTGTGTGTGTGTGTGTGTGTGTGTGTGTGTTGATACGACTCTATGGCCTAAAAGTATTAAACAGAAAGAAAGTGAAATCAACAATGTAAGGAAAATCAACAAGCAATTTATTTTTTAACAATTAAAGTGAAAATTAGAAAAAACAAAACAATTATAATAATGTAAATTAAAGTCCAAATAATCCAATAATCCTAAGTGTATTCATCACAAGTCCAAAATATAGAATGTTCACAAGGAATTTCAGTAGCTTTTAAGGTACTGATATGCATGTAGTCTTCAATGTCTTGATATACCAGAAGTCTTGAATGTCCTGATGTACCACAATGATGTTATCCAGAATGTCTTTTAATGAATTCACAAAAATCCTAAATCATGTATCAATCCAAAAAAGTCCTAAAGTCTATGAGCACTTTAGTATTTCCAATGAATATTTTAAAAAAATAATTCCTCTCTCTGAATTTGCTCTGATTTTCACAACACAACTATAAACATCTGATTATAAAACCAAATTCCTTAAAGACTGATAGTTAGCATAGGAATAAAATACTGCTTACCAAACTTGCTATATATAAACACAGATCATCTGACAGAATTTTCTAGAAAATCATATGACTGCCTGACAAATATCAGTAATTCTAGTGGAAAAACCAGTATAATTGTAAATAAAAGCAACACTGGCCTCGAATTCTAAGTATACAACTTGTTTACATCCTTCAATCAAAGACAAAGTTAAATATGTATGCTGCCAAAAGTTAAATACGTAAACATTATATATACATATATATATATATATATATATATATATATATATATATATATATATATATATATATATATATATATATATGTATCACTTGAAAATTATTTGAGAAACCGACGGTGAACGGCAGTTTAATCAGACTTGAGGTTATAGATAACTATCGAAATGTAAATACAAGATCTGGGACTGCGTTGTCTGTACTTGGACGCGTGTTATACACGATAATATACGGGAAAGTGGACTCAAATGATAAAATCGAAACAGATGATATATTATTAAACTATTAGGTTCTGTTTATAGGATGTGAGCATATTTGATTAAAAATAAACTAAACTTCACTTTAAAAGTCAGGGGTTCAACAAAGGGAAATAATTTTTGTTCATCATTAGATTTACTTACAATTTATGTGTCTTTGCGTTAAAGTCTATAAGTTGTCATTTTTCATTGAAACGTGGTAACAGTTCCTAAATTAAGGTCAGTGGGATCATTCATTTAGATACTGTTTTGCCCTTTTCCAACGTGTAAGACAGAGTAATAAAGTAATTTAAATTTTACATTAATTAGGTAATCAAATACAAATACGATATTCTTGTGACAGGTAATTTCCCTCTATTGTGTTGCTTGATTAGCTTTATAATCAGCAATAACTGGCATATGATCTGATATATTTTTTCTTTTGGTGTTGCCTGAGTAACTTTTGGTGTGACATATTTTATGTTGTGGTATAAAATCGTCAGACTGATGCGAATGGTCTAAGAATCTTTTGTATCAAAAGATAATACTTTTGGTTAACAAAAGATTCCAAGATTTTCTCTTTATGTAGTGATAACAGATGGCGTTATTTCTCATTACCACTGTAACTCTACCTGGCTGGAAAGGCAATAAAAGTTACGAGAAAACCTGATAAACTCTGTGTCTTCTTGAAAACCATAAAAGTTGCTAGACTCAAGAGACTAATAAAACGAATAAAATTAGGCTTAATAGGCAGCATTCGTGATTAATGTATAGATATGAAGTAATGATGCTATGTACAGTCTGTAAATATCACAAACGCCAGCAAATCTTACCGATGGTCAGAAATCCAACGACAAGCTCTTAAGAACTTTGCTACCCCTCTTGGTTGAAGTATATTTGGTGTTCGTCCGTTCATCTGTTTCAAAAACTTTCGTTTCCCCATACATTTTTTAACCCCAATATACCTTTGTAGATGTTGAAACTACACCTTCATCTTGCCCTTTGTAGCCGCCATCACACTATTCAGCTCACCTTTCATGGCTAATAGGACCATTTGTAAAATGCAGCTCATATGTTACAAATCCTTTTACTCATTTTCGTGAATAAAGCTATAATTTGGACTATTCTGACACGTACTATTCCAAGCTTTTGAAGAAAAACAACAATAAAAAGGATGGTGATCCAGGTGAGGTATCTTTAAAAAAAAATAAAAAGTGGTGAGAGCGTTTTAAAAAATAAAAATGGAGGTGAGCCAGATGAGCCAGCTTGTCTAGTTTAAAAATCCTAAAAAGAACTGGAGCTGAGCCATTTTGACAACTTCAAAAGTAGTATTCACAGTCCTAGAAAAGTGCTATTTTAAGAAAGAAAATGACCTAGGATTATTTTTTTATATTTTTTTTAATTTTCTAAACCGGTTTGGGATGGTTGGCTAAGCTAGGAAAGTGAGCCAAGTTTTTGTAAAAAAAAAAAAAAAAAAAAAAAAAAAAAAGTATGGGTCACATGTCAGCGGGATGGAAACCCAATGAAGCTCCTGCTTTTCAAGCTTGTCCTGTGTATAATGTTGTCCTTGGTATAATTTTTACCATTTAATTGTAAAGAAAACTTACTCTAGGAAACGTTGCAGTTGTTTCGAGCTCTGTTTTGTGGGGATCGCCTGCCTCGCACTTACCGCCCCCCCCCCCAATCCGCTCCAGGTTTTTCCTCTATTTGTCTCTCACATCCTAATGACTCTCAGCGACCTTTCCAATAAAAGTTTCTCACATCCTGTATGGATGTGCCCAATAACAGAGAGGACTTTCAACATTTAATATAAAATATACAGACACATAAATGAAGGCAAATCTTGGCATTTGATATAAGAGTATAAAATTAACCTGTCCACTCAAGTGTCACCTGACCGGAAGGTGTTCTTGCTTAGGCTACCAATAACTCTTTAACGAAGAGTCACATTTTGTTGTCAATCATCGTTTCTTTTCTGTTATTATATATATATATATATATATATATATATATATATATATATATATATATATATATATATATCTGTCTTTAATTTTCGAACATATGTGAAGCGTTAAATGTTAAATTTTAAGTCAGCGCTGGTACAAGAACTTTTTGTTTCTCTATTGCGATATAATGACAATTGTCTGATATAATGAATATTGTCTGATATAATAACTATTGTCTGATGTATGGAATTTCAACCACAACAATCATCAGCTGAATTACTTAATCCCATATTTTTTTAAGCGTAACGCACACCAAACTACGAAGTTCAGATACCCAGATCTGCCGGTGCATAATGCACTCCCAGGTCAGGGTCTATGATGTTCGTTCTAATTATGATTTGAAACAAACAGAGCAGACCCGGATCTAACAGCGCATTATGCGACGGCAGATGTAGATCAACGCTGTTAAGTGAGTATTTTACACGGATATATACTGTATGTCAAGAGCTTGATAGATAACTTCCGATCTATGTTTAAAATGTTGTCAATACTAACACAAATGCATATATCTTTTGAATACAATGTAAAGGTGCTCACACAATTATCATTTGCAACATTAGATAGATAGATAGATAGATAGATAGATAGATAGATAGATAGATAGATAGATAGATAGATAGATAGATAGATAGATAGATAGATAGATAGATAGATAGATAGATAGATAGATAGATAGATAGATGGATGGATGGATGGATGGATGGATGGATGGATGGATGGATGGATGGATGGATGGATGGATATATAGATAGATAGATGGATGGATGGATGGATGGATGGATGGATGGATGGTGGATGGATGGATGGATGGATGGATGGATGGTGGATGGATGGATGGATGGATGGATGGATGGATGGATAGATAGATAGATAGATAGATAGATAGATAGATAGATAGATAGATAGATAGATAGATAGATAGATAGATAGATAGATAGATAGATAGATAGATAGATGGATGGATGGATGGATGGATGGATGGATGGATGGATGGATGGATGGATGGATGGATGGATAGATAGATAGATAGATAGATAGATAGATAGATAGATATATCTATGGATGGATGGATGGATGGATGGATGGATGGATGGTGGATGGATGGATGGATGGATGGATAGATAGATAGATAGATAGATAGATAGATAGATAGATAGATAGATAGATAGATAGATAGATAGATAGATAGATAGATAGATAGATAGATAGATAGATAGATAGTGATCAGCACACTGGCCTCTGGCGCCAGAGGTCCCAGAGGTTTCTGAATAGTATTCCATTGATATAACTAGCGGTTATACTGCTAAACAGTGTGCTGGGTCTGAATAGTATTCCATTGATATAACTGGCGGTTATACTGCTAAACAGTGTGCTGGGTCTGAATAGTATTCCATTGATATAACTAGCGGTTATACTGCTAAACAGTGTGCTGGGTCTGAATAGTATTCCATTGATATAACTAGCGGTTATACTGCTAAACAGTGTGCTGGGTAAATAGTATTCCATTGATATAACTAGCGGTTATACTGCTAAACAGTGTGCTGGGTCTGAATAGTATTCCATTGATATAACTGGCGGTTATACTGCTAAACAGTGTGCTGGGTCTGAATAGTATTCCATTGATATAACTAGCGGTTATACTGCTAAACAGTGTGCTGGGTCTGAATAGTATTCCATTGATATAACTAGCGGTTATACTGCTAAACAGTGTGCTGGGTCTGAATAGTATTCCATTGATATAACTAGCGGTTATACTGCTAAACAGTGTGCTGGGTAAATAGTATTCCATTGATATAACTAGCGGTTATACTGCTAAACAGTGTGCTGGGTAAATAGTATTCCATTGATATAACTAGCGGTTATACTGCTAAACAGTGTGCTGGGTACGTTAAATGTCGGTTCCTTGTGCAAGAAGAGTCACACCCTGTGGAAGTAAACGATTCCGAAAAAGAGTAGATCGTCTGTCGCCACCACGGAGGTATAAGCACACCTGCTCGTAATACTTGATATACGAGGGTGTGGCAGTAATAGATGGGTGAGTGGATGGATCGATGGATAGGTAAGTAGATAGATATATAGATCCATGGATGGATGGATGGGTGGATGGTAGATAGATATATAGATCCATGGATGGATGGATGGAAGGATGGACAGAGAGATAGATAGCCTGAGAATGACTGATTGATTGATTGATGTTCGTAGCAAATATTTTTTCTTCCCATCCATGATTTACATATTGTTTTCAATAACGTATTGATAGTTTTTTATTTTATTTTTAATTTATTTGAAGCACAGTGCTGAACTCCATCAGCAATACACCTGTTTTTAAAAATTTTAAAGGCCTTGAATTCATCGATTCAGGAATAAAGCAAATAGTTTTCAATTATTTTTTGAATGAAATTGAAGGTATTAAATTTGAAAGAAGCGGCATTAGAGTTAGATAAATTATATTATTTCATTAAAGCACGAAGATTTTCAGTGTTGATTTCAAATGGTAAAAATTGAGAGATACCATCCTGCCAAATTCATGACAACCCTATCTGCATAAATTCTGCGTCGGTTTTTCGATTAATAAAATCCTTCCAAACTCAGTAAAGCAGTTAAACAAGTAAACTTAACATTATGTAATAACAATCGTGGCTTATATTACAGAGGTTGTTGAAACTCCGCATTGTATCGAGAGAAAAAAACATGTGCCTGATGTAATATCCACCCGTGTTTATATATGTTTGACTAAGTTTCTGAAACATCAACAGACACAGAATAGACTCAATCGGCTAATTCAAAAATTAAATCATGGTAACCTGTGCAATTACTTCTGTGAGCAAAGTGATGTTCAATCCGACATTCTTGAAAAACACAGTAATTGGCGTGCTATATATAGTTTTAATTTACAGTCACTGTAGTTAGATTTACCTCCCCTGGAAAAGAGTGTTCACAATCTGCTTTATCAGCCTCCTTTCGGCTTTACTTAGAGATTTTTTACCAAATGTTTAAAGACTGGACCAGAGAAACAGAAATGTTGTGGGATATTCCATCAATTACACAATTATAATTACTTCATAACAAAGTATGCTTTGGTTTTCGCTACATTTTTTTTTCAAAACACTTGGGTTTGTTTGTTTGGTGTTTGTTTTAGTGTACATCAACACATGAAGGCTATAACATGTCGAGGCAACTGGAGTAAAAGTACATTACCCAAGTACATACCACGGCAACGGACAAGGGCTAATCAGATGGCAGGATTCGAACCCGCGCCCTTCAGGTCGTGAGCACGGCACGCTAAACATAGCGGACAGTGATTTCAAGGGAAATAATTATAAAAGATTATGATACCCGATGAAAATTATTCATGGAAGATATCTCAAAAGATCAAATACCGATTTTCGTCTGCAGACCAATATTGTAACGTTCTTCAATTTTTGTTAAAGAGCATTTCATTAAAAAAATCTTTAAAACAATCACGGTTAGAAGTAAAAGATATGATACAACATTTTTGTTTTCTTTAAATAATTTTTTGTATTTTTATGAATATGACTTTATTGGACTGGACCACAGAGCGAAATGTATAATATAATAATAATAATAATAATAATAATAATAATAATAATAATAATAATAATAATAATAATAATAATAATAATAACAACAACAACAACAACAACAACAAGAACAAGAACAACAATAACAATAACAACAACAACAACAACAATAAGTCCGAACTTGACATTCTGTGTGGATTTCGATAGCACAAAAATCATTTTAAGTAGTTAGGAAATAAAAAGAACTAGGTGATTACATTTGTTAAAACTGGTTTTACTATTCAGTCTCTTTACTCTTTACTCTATGATCACTTCATAGAACTAAGATATCTGATTGGTGAGAAAGTTTGATGATGTAGCTTTATTGAACATCACATAAAGGTCTGAGAATTTGATGCAGATAATTCTGAATTGATATGATAATAGCTACTGTCTTTCAAAAGTCTGTAATTCGATCATATTTACAGTTTAATAGGTGTCTGCACTTTCAGTTATGTAAGTAGATAATGAAAACCTGTATCTTGTAGTACTATTTTTTCAGTTATCAGGCAATTTAGTTACGTAAGTAGATAATGAAAACCTGCACCTTGTGGTACTTTTTTTGTCAGTTATCAGGGAATTCAGTTACGTAAGTAGATAATGAAAACCTGTACCTTGTGGTACTATTTGTGTCAGTTATCAGGGAATTCAGTTACGTAAGTAGATAATGAAAACCTGTACCTTGTGGTACTATTTGTGTCAGTTATCAGGGAATTCAGTTACGTAAGTAGATAATGAAAACCTGTACCTTGTGGTACTATTTGTGTCAGTTATCAGGGAATTCAGTTACGTAAGTAGATAATGAAAACCTGTACCTTCAAGTACCATTTTTGACAATTATCAGGGATACCTTGAAGTACCATTTTTGCAAGTTATCAGAGAATTCAGATAATATTTACTAAAGTGGAAACCGTGTTAAGGGACCAGCTCAAAGCTAATAGGTAATGTAAGATGTAATACTCACTCAATCAAGAGTTTTCTTCATTTGCGTCAGCTGTCCAGCATATTTTGTGTCAGCAATTCATGAAAAGACTGCAAAGAAAACTTACTGTAGGAAACGTTCCGGTTGTTTTGCGCTCGTTTTTTGTTTGTTTATTTTTTTTTTTTTTTGGTGGGGGGGGGGGGGGGGGGTTTGGTGGGGGGGGGGACGTGTTTTTTTTCGGGGGGAGGGGGTGCCCCAGTAAACGCTAATAAATAAATCAAATTATATTTGATAAATAATGTAACCGTTCACTTATAAGTTACATCGAAAATTTGTAAGTTTGGTTCAAAGACAAATTAGACATGTCTTGTTATTTATTTGTAATCGTCCAAAAAGTCATCACAACATACAAACGGCTATTTTGGACGGGTTTTTGTATTATAGTACAGATGCAAAACCGTTTAGAAAGAGCCTTCTGGAGAGAGAATCTTGCACAAAAGAAATAACTGGACAGAGATGATGGGATTTAAGTATAACTCTGAAAATTTGCTAGTTGACTGAGGCAATAAACAGGAATGTACAAGAAGAGCAAAACCTGTTATGCAGATACCTGGTTTAGAAGGACGTTTGTTCATAACGAACTGTTTTTCATAGGGCCGTTTTTTATCATATTATACTGCAGTAGTGTTGGATTAGCGGACACCTACTTATAACGAATAGAATAAACCCCACGGGTGTCTGCAATAAATGGGGTATATTTATGCATCTTAGAGATTTATGATTTCAACCTTTTCTTGCAGATTTAATTACTAATGGTGGCAAGATGGTCGAGAAGAAACATTTTCAATGTTAATCAGGTTACAAAGGAATCTCTACCATGTCAGAACATCGTTGAATACGGGTATTCTTGGGTAAATATTACACTAAATGATTGTTATTGCTTGAGAATACACGCAATTGACAATGTCGTTGCCACGTCCTCTGACACTCTGCTTGAACGTAAACTGGAAGTGACGTTGAAGAATTACACAAGGTAATATTGGTTCTATGAGGATTTGCTCTTTTCATATAATTCGCAACCACTGTGACTTCTAAAGAAAACACAGTTCTGTGTTACAATGTTTCAAATAACTACAAACTGCCAAAAATAAAAAATAAAAAAAATGTAACTCTTTCAAAGACGTTTTCAGTATTCGGGTGCCCTTCCATGGAATAATAATAAAAGCGTCCGGTGCTACGGTAAACATCCGCCACGTTTTACCCATTAAAACAAATTCGTACATTTTGCGATATATTGACAAAATGGTGATACGATATGCATGGGGAACGTGCAATGCAGATGAGAGATATCCGGAAAGGCTGGAAGGAGGCCATTTTATACGTTTTCCTGCTCCAAAACATGATTTGGAAAAGGTGAAATGATGGATCAAAGCGTTTGATCAACCTCACAAACAGCTAAATATCTCCAGAATAAACCAACACAAGAGCGTTTGCTCAAAGGTAATTCAATTAGATTTCACTATGGTAAATAAGTACAAGTATTATTATAGAAAATAAAGTTGAATAGACATATATCTAATACAGAGTTGGTAAGGCTGGTTGATGTTGTGGTGGTGGGTTTAAAATCCTTTTTTCACTACATGATAGGCTATAAATGGCGGTAAGTTTTATTTGGGGAAGGAAAAACCCGGGAAGAACCTACCCACGGGAAGCTAATGGCAAGCTTTCTCACATACCCGCGTTGGCCGATCCCGAGACTCAAACCCACGCGGACAGAGGTGAAATGGTAATGATCGGTCAAGGCGAGAGCCTTAGACCACTCGGGTACCCTGTAATATTATACATGCATCCCATATCAGCCCCTTGATGTTTTATCAGAGTGCATTGTATTGCAGGATTTAATAACAGGTTAATAAATTGGGTTATTATCAGTGCATGTATAATGGCGCATATCTTTATTCCCTGAACAGGGATTTACAAAATTTATGAAAGTCAGCTTGCCCAGAGCAAGTTGATTGGAAAATTGAACGTGCCGTTGGACAATTTGAGTTTGCCCCAAACATAATATTACAACATGAGTAAAACAATAAGATCAAATAAAATATGGTATATTTTAAGGAAATCGCGTTATATTTATTTAAACTTCATTTCGTCTTTGTTGGCACCTTAAAACCATATGCCGATAATTAAAATTATGAAAAAAATATATATGTAAATAATACATGTAGATAGATATATAGATTTGAAAGAGTTAGAATGCAGATATAGTTAGAGAAGCAAAAGCAGACATATACATGTATATAGACAGATAAAAGGATAGGTAGAAAAGGGTTGAAATAGCTATATTTTTAGAGAGAGAGGTTGTTGGTTGTTATGGGTTTAACGCCATTTTTCAGCACATGATAGGTTATACATGGCGGCCAGTATCTTTGGTGGAGGAAGAACCCGAGAAAACCCCGGGAAGAATCACCTACCCACGGGAAGCTACTGGCAAGCTTTCTCACATACCCACGTTGGCCGAGCCCGAGACTCGAACCCACGCGGACAGAGGTGAGATGTCAGTGATCTGTAAAAGCCAGCGCCTTAGACCACTCGGCCACCTGGGGCCCCCAGAGAGAGAGAGAGAGAGAGAGAGGAGAAATAATGAAAGAGAGACTGTTTGTAATGATTTATTTATACTCTGTTACGACTCTATGGTAAGAAAAAAACCCAAACAAAAAGAAAGTGAAACCAACAATGTTTTTAAAATCAACAAACAATTTATTTTTAAATAATTAATGTGAAAATCAAAATACACTTACAGTAACGTGTATGAATATCCAAATAATCCAATAATTAGTTTCCTAATCACAAGTCCTGTATATATAGAAACTACAAAATGTTCCGAATGACTTAATGTTCCGAGTTAATGAATGTTCCAAATGAATCTTCGCAATGAACGAATGTTCCGAATGAAAGGGCCTTGAATGTCCTGACGTACCAACGATAATGTAATCCAGATCATCTTTAAGAATGTTCACAGGCATCCAAAGTCATAAATATAAATCCAAAGGTTGATGAATACTTCAGGTAACTCCATTCGATGTTCCAATAAATAATTCTAGTCGAATTATTTATACAGCATAACAGCATTACAATATTACAGCACGACTATGAATCCAAACTTCTAATGATTCGAAAGGCTGATCATAAAAAACAGATGTTTTTAAAACAAGATTTAAAATTGGAATGAATATAATGCGTATTTCAAGGTCTTATATACTCTAAGCAAATGACTTATTTCACAACAGGAAACGTGTCATTTTACGACCCAGAATGCAATACTAAATGTGTCGATATATTGGAAATATATAATAAAAGATTGTTAAACATCTCTGAACTTGAACAAAAAGGTCAGTAAATACCTTGTTGACAACGTTAACTAAACTTAAGTGCGACTTACTATTTGACACAATTTTAAAGTACAGTCATAGACCAAATGAAACTATATTATAATTTAAAAGATGATACATAATTCCGTAACAACTCACAATAGAAGGATTTGTGAACACTTATTTTATCCATTTACTTAACAATTATCATCTAGCCATCTTGAAGTCGGCGACATGCATCAAAATATTTGACAACAATCCGACTTTTGAGAATGATTTGTGAACACTTATTTTTGTCCATTTATTTGCCAAGCAGTAAGTATATATAGATTGTTACGACTCTATGGTCTAAGAAAAATGTAACAGAAAGAAAGTGAAACCAACAAATCAAGTAAAAAATCAACAAGCAATTTATTACTAGATAATTAAAATGAAAAATCAAAAAGTCACTTACAGTAATGTGTTTTGAAATCCTAATAATCCAATAAGAATGATTGTTGTAATCACAAGTCCTAAATATAGAATGTTCCGAATTCACGGCTGTGTCCTTGAATGTTATGATGTGCTAATGGTCTCCAAAGTCCTGATGTACTAGAAATCTTGATGTGCTGATGTCAAAATGAAGTATTCCAAAATCTCTGAATAAGTTCACATAAATTCCAAAATCATCAATTAAAAATCAAAAATCCAAAAGTTTATGAGCACTGTTATAATCCAATGAATATTTAAAATAATTCCTCTCTTAGAATTTGGAATGAATTTTCACAACTGTAATAGCTCTTTACAAGACTGATGGTAATGTCAAAACTGAATAAATGTCCACCAAACATGGCATATATAAAGATTGGTCACATGACAGAATGTTCTAGAACATGTGTCATCTTAATGGAATTTTACTTGTAAACAACAATCAACCTTGACCTTCAAATTGAGAAAACATATTGATCATAACAACCTAATTCAAGGACACTAGTTAAACATGTTTTTCCCGATAAACATTAAGACTTAAGCAAATATCAAAGTGAAGAAACATTTATAATTTCCTAAAATATTTATAATATTATATAAACATCATACATAACAAGATCTAATGTAAATTATCACGTAAACAACAGATCATAAATACCGCTTGTAGGTGCCACATTTTCGTAACATAAATCACGCTTGGAACGAAATCCTTCTGGTGGCTAATTGTCAGAGATGCGTGCCTTGTATTCCCAAACACACCCGTCAAAGAAATCTTACAATTTGTATTATTAACAATTGCCACCTACTCACCATAATATAAGTGACATGCATAAAAACAATCTTTGAAAAGCCAAATGTTTAGAGTCGGCAATCTGACAATTTGTCCGAGGATAACTTAGGACCTGAAACTCAGCGAATCCCGGATACATACAAATATTACGATAAAAATGTAACTGATAAATTAAAATATAAATATTTATTCCTTATTTGTCAAAACTTGGTTTAAATAGTAAATATTCACATTATCACGTCTGCGCGGGAAAATGTTAGACTGACCTTGACACTGACCACAAGGTGGACATGATACATATAATAGTTGAAATAAAATGTGGTCAATTATATAGAAGAAGAATGCGCTACATATAACACTAAATAAAGGTGCTGATATATTTACTGTGGCGAGATCGCAGGGTATAAAACTTGCAAAACATAAAGCATTAGGAACTGAACACGACCTCTTGTTGCTAAAATAGCTCGCACATAGTTCTTGTTTATGTATTGTACCCATACCACCAACGTTAAATACAATTTCTTGTATCTTGTATCCCTTTCTCAATTTTTTGGACTAGCCCGCGGGTAAGTGCCTTAAAAACTTGAACTTTCCCGAACCGAATTTGAGCTTGTCCTAGGAGTCGGGCAAATGGATTTGTAAATCCCTGATGAATATGCCAAGTTTCTTTGTTGATATTAATATTAACTGTCAGATTTAGTTTGTTTTCTTTGATTGTCATATCATGTATTGTTTTGTAAATACACTTATTTTTCAGCACTTTGTTGAAGGAAATGGATCAACTGAGAATTACCCAGACCACATTCAAGCTGATGGTTCCCATAGTACGCCAGCAAGAAAACTTCCAGTGAAAAGAGCTTTTTCACAACAAAATGCGACCAGTGAACAAAAACGCAAAGGCCTGTATTTGAAAGAAAACACAACTATGTACGGGACAAGTAACTAATAGAATATGTTTAGATTTATTCATTTTTTACATACCAAATTTAACTATGAGTTTACGTTCCGAATAAATTCAGACATTAATATTTATGTAAATATGCAATGCTAACAACTTAACTGATACTGTTTGGAAAGTGTTTTGATTATATTCCTTATATCTGACAATCAATTTAAAATATACATATATGTAAATAAACATAAAAAAAATACTTGTTGGCTAACATCATTGAGCATAAGTACTTATTTATTACAGACGGAACAGTCCATATATGAATTGTGAGTCAGGGGTGTCTACACAGGCTGAAAGCTGATGTAAGTATTTTAATTACTTATTTTGAAGATTGTAGGTATGGAATTACATAATCTCTGTAAAATTCAGCTAATTTTTGTAACACTGAAGCCATAAATGGGATGTCTGGTTTAATTCTTTCCACATGCATATCCTCCTGGGTGTACACAACAAATTCACAAAATTCACAACCTGTAACCATAAATTGGCCTTGAATCTGTGCATAGTAACTATGTGGTATCTTTACTGATACATGCTCATCCTTCTGCAGATTGAAATCTGGTATATCATCGCATGCTTTGTCAATGCTCATTTTTCTAGCAGGAAAGGGGCATTTAATTTCTACAATTCCACATACCCCATGGTCACAATAGTTTTCCATCAGGCGAGGCACCCAAAAATGAAAAGTCAGTATTTACGACAAAGCCACACTCATGGAAATGCCTAGAAGGATACAATTCAAGATACTTCCCCTTAGCAGTTTCCTCGTGTATTTTACCATAGTCCAGAGCTTGAGCTTTCACATCATATTTTGAAAATAAACTGTTAAGAAACTTTTCACTGGGTTTAGATTTCCTTGATATTACTTTTTCAAAATTAGATACTGTAAGTCTGTTTTTTTTTCTCTCCTGAAACCAGCGATACGACGAGGCCTGATTTCTTGTCTGTACCTCAGTGTCACATGGATTTGTGCACTTTGTGTTCTCATCGAGTGGTTTGAACTCGTATGGTAAACACAGTGGAGAAGCCCTTGTCACAGTCCCGAGTTAACTGTAAAGTTCGTTTCAGGTACTTTGTCTGAAATTAAGAAAAATAGTTTTCTTATTTTTTCAGGGAAATCAGAAATGGATATATTACCAGTTGCAGCCGAGAATCGGGATCTAAGGCTTCAATTGTCAAATAGTCCGAGAGATCCAACATCTTCAACTTAAAGTGTCATCAAAAGATAAAGAAAAAAGTTATTTCAATACTACACAGGAATCACGTACATAAGATTTGTAGCTTTTTTGGCATTTTTAGCCACTACCGAGTTCCAGTAAAATACGAATCAAGACACAGATATACAAAAAGCCTTATTCAAGAAGATGGACTATTTTTAACAATATGTAGACATAGGCATGGTTTTGGTTTAAAAGATTTGGTCACCCAGTTTGAACTGTCAGCACAGTCAGCTAGCGTTGTGTTTAACACGTGGCTAGATCTTTTGCATTTGAAACTTGGCCAGCTTTCGATTTGGCCACATAGAAATACTATAATAAAAACATGCCATCTGAATATAGTAAAAATGTTCCCACTTCCCTCATTATTATGGATGGAACTGAAGAGGAAACTCAAATACCAATTGCACTTTGCTTACAAAGTCAGTTTACATAGTGATTATATTTCTGCAACAACTCTAAAGGGTTTGATAGGTTGTGATCCTAATGGTTGTTTAATGTTTGTTTCGGAATTATTTACAGGATCAATTTCTGATAAATCTATCACAGAACAACCTGATTTTTATGATATGCTTAAAATGGTAGACAAAGATTTTAACATTGCGAAAGCAATAAATGAACTTGGTTTGAAAATGAACATTCCACCATTCGAATCTGCAAGTATTCAAAGCACAGCTTCTGAGACACTTTTGACTAACAAAATTGCCAAACAAAGAGCACATATCGAACGTCTCGTATGTAAAGTTACACCATACAAACTTTTATCACACTGTATTCTTACATCTTTGTTTCAAAAGGTCAATAAAATATGGACAGTGAGTTGTCATCTAACACTTTTTCAAGACATATTTATTTTAAGGATGAACACGAAATATGCTATGATTGGATAGTACCTGATACGATAATATTGACTCAATCTGAACGTCTGCTAGAGGTGTCGATACCTTATGAATGTTTGGTGAAATTCTGCACTTTAAGGGTGTTCCCTTTAGGCTGGACCGATGAGACATGTCCCAATCATTCACTTTAGGTACTCGAAATGTAATAAAATAACCATGTTAACCAATCTTGTTTCTATATTTACTGCATATTTTAGACATCTATACCTTTTCACATATTCTCCATGCACACTGTATTGTTCTATTTGATGACATTGTATTGTAAATGTACATGAATATTTTTATTACATATGTACATGAATATTTTTATTACATATGTACATGAATATTTTTTTATTACATATGTACATGAATATTTTTATTACATATGCACATGAATATTTTTATTACATATGTACATGAATATTTTTATTACATATGTACATGAATATTTTTATTACATATGTACATGAATATTTTTATTACATATGTACATGAATATTTTTATTACATATGTACATGAATATTTTTATTACATATGTACATGAATATTTTTATTACATATCAATTCAAGTATGTTGCATTACCATGATGAATAAAAACAAAGTATTAAAGCAATATTGTTTGTTGTGTTTATCTTAAACTGGAAATAATACGTAGTTAACTCTAAGTCTATATTAAGATTTTAATTTCCATTGGTAAATAATTTGTACTTTCAATACATACTTCTTGTTTATATCTATCTGGCAAAACACTGGCTTCCTTTTCCTATTCTCTGTCGGTCTGGCAACCACGACATGGTTAAGTAGCACTGGTTTTATTTTCGATCCCCTTGGCACGTGCCATTGCTGAGGTATGCTTGTGCAGCTCACTGGTCAGGAACAGTGGTGAAGTTATGTAGTTTGAAACCCTGTAGGGACTTAATTAGCCCTACTACATGCGAGCAATGCCCACTGACCCTGCAACGATATATTTTTTACATAATCATACACATTAATTAGTAAAATGAACAAACTTTATCGGTGTATGTATCTGAAACATGCTGCTTACACCAAGCTGTGAAATGCAGAGGAAGTGTTTTTATACATTATTAATTAGTTTTACAACCACCACGTGTCAAAACTGAAATTTTGATAACTGCGGTCAGTAAATCCTCCTGGTGACATAAATAAAACTAAAACATTCCAGATGCCGTGTTTTTTGTTTGTCTTTAGTGGCGTTGTCTGAGATTCCGGTCATGAATATGCCGGAGTGACATAAACGCGCTTTGTTTTCTAGTATATTGTATGCCAACGTGGTCATGTTGGTGAATGTATTCATCTTAAATTAAATAATTGTTGTTCTAAAATTTAATAGTAATATAGTTTAAGCAAAGTCTATTCAATCCTTACTTTTGAATGATTTGCACATTAAATGTCATCAAAAAAGATCCAGAGTGTCCGCCCATATAGGACGTCACAAACACCGAGGGTATCCGAATTGTGTGACAATGGGGGGGGGGGGGGGGGTAGTGGGTTTTAAAAAATATGACGTCACAAAAATAACACCAGCGCCATCTACCAGAGAAATAAATAATTCAGAATGCAGTGTTGTACTGTGTGTTTTTCTAATACAAAGTGATTTCAAATCAATTTTATTTTTGAAAATTTTTATTTGGGTGAGGGGTAGGGGTGACGAAATGTGACGAGGGGGTCAAAACTGCGCCAGAATTGTGTGACGTCGTATATGGATGGCCCCATACGAAAATTATTGATCGCTATGAACATTTACAAAGGTGGCCAGGTACTAAACTGGGTCAAGAAAAGAGGATGTCGGGTCAAATCAACAACTAACAGGGTAGAACGATTTTTTTTTTTTAACATATGCAGCTTTCATTGTGACATCACATCACGCGACATTCAGTTCTGTTTATACTGGCTCACACCTTTAAGTTGACCTCATCCAAATATATCCACGTACTTTAACATCGGTCTTTTCCGTATGTACTTCTCTGGGAGTGTGTTAATAATGACTTTCCAAAGCAATATGGATGTATGACAATCCAAATAAAGTGAATGCTCGCCATTTAAAGGTATGTGCAATCAAAATAATCGGTATTGAACGGCTACATTACGTGTATGACACGTACATTACGTGTATGACTTTGTACATTACGTGTATGACTTGTACATTACGTGTATGACTTGTACATTACGTGTATGACTTGTACATTACGTGTATGACTTGTACTATAATAGTTGCCATTATTTCAGGGTATTACATTGTTCAAAACTTAAATATAATTCATAAAAATAAAAAATAGTATTAGATCTTACCCGGCTTTACATGAACAATATGCGTCTTTAAACTTTTCCTCTGTGATTTCAACGTGCAGATGATGAGTGGGCTGGTTCTTCTTCACAGATGTCCAGCATCTCACTTCTACATGAATCTTATTTTATAACTCCAAAAATGTAATTCTCATGTATATATCCTTGCGTAAAGTAGTACAAAACCTTCTGTAACACTTTACTGGAATGTTTATCTTGATCAGGTTAAGTATTTAATTGAAATGTTATCGGGAATGCCCGGATCTATGCATTATATTATCAGTTCAAGTGTATATACGCAGGTGAAAATGTGCGTTGTTTGTATGCGTATGTGCAGTGTTTGGGTGTGAATGTGGCATTTATATACATATTTTTGTGTTGTAAATATTTTACAAAACAGAGGATCTCAAGGTATATTAGTTCTTAATAACTAAATGAGTCATGCTCTTAAAATAAAACATTATTATCATTATTATTATTATTATTATTATTATTATTATTATTATTATTATTATTATTATTATTAAACATCCGCGCAGTTTAATCCTCTTGGCTAGGTCCAAGAGGGTATGGAATGCGGCATGATCATGTCCGTTGGGTGTGTGCATTTGTTGTTTCATGCCCAGTATGTATGTACATAGTGATAGTGTGGGGATCTAGAGATCTTAAGAGCTATGACCCAGAGGACAAGTCCCTTTGGTGCAAAGTGGACCCCAGGGCTTATGTCTGTTGCATGCTTAAATTTGTCTTTGCATGCCTGGTACGTGTATATATGCTTAAAAGGTGGGAATCTCAATAGTTTCCAAGTTATAATCCAGGGGCTAACCACTTGGGGATAGGGATGGACCCGAAGTCAATGTCTGTTGCATGTAAAAATTTGTCTATTCATGCCTAGTAAGTGTGTATATGCTGATGGTGTGGGTATCTCCATAGCTTCCATTTTGTGACCCGGAGGCTAAGTTTCTGTGGATAGGGAAAGACCTCGGGGCATGACGAACGGGTCTCAGTCTGACAAGGGTTGAAACATTTCCTTGATCACACATGCCAGTTCTTACACATTTGAGACAAACAACTCAGGAGTTATTTGGAATTTTTGTAAAATTTCAATACCCACTAGTCCCGCCCCAGACATGAGATCAAAATTCCAAAACGTGCTTGCAAAATCTATTACCATAGGACTATCACTGATCCAAGTTTCAGGTGTCTAGCTTTAACGGTGTTGAAAGAGCTCATAGACATTACACACATAGGTAGGTATAACCCAACCGTACATACAGAAGGACTCTATCATAATATTTCCTCTCTTCTTTAACAATACAAGAGACATTCCATAGTTTTGCTTTAGTCTTTGGTGCTGTTAATATTTAGAGAGATAAAGTTTCCTTAAGTATACATCTTTTGGCGTAGTTTGGTTTTCAAAATTGAGAAACAGGAACGTTCTTGTATCAACGAACATGAAAGGGTAATTATGAACCTTCGCACTATGTACCGCCTCTTGGAGTCGAATGTGCAGGAAGAGTGCTTCAATAATTGTCTTTTCTATTTTTGTGATATTTATCTTTTGACAGGCAAATTTTCTCAAAGTGTAAGTGTAACTTTCATAATATCTTATTACTTGAGGGGAATATGAGAATGTTATTTAATTTTCATTGATTCTATTTCCATGGTCACTGGGGGAAAGGGGTCTTTTCTGGAATGCTAGATATTCAGAAAATATGGAAAAAGATGGGGTTTTTTTCTTCTTTTTTAAAATTTCTTGCACAACTTGAAAGCGACCGATATATTCGTGATTTTTTTTATGTAGAAAAATGTATCATTGATATTTTAATGTGAACAGCCATACCCTTAAATTGTAACTCGGGGTTTTGTTAACGTGAAGGCTGTATCTTAATATTTGTTTCTCTCAAGATGCATTCCATTCTTTCTCAGCTAATATCTGTTCAAGCTGTGCGATGAAAAACAATCAATTAGTACGTCAATATTATAAAAGCCTCAATAGATTTCCATATTTTTGTTCAAAAAACCACGTAAAAAGTTGTATATATCGAATGAATTAAATATTGTCCCTATCAGTGCAGGCGCGCGTGGGCAATGTTCTTAGTGGCGCCGATACCGAGGCGCCCGGGGCAATTTGTTAGTGGCATACCTACTTTGCCACAGAGAACTGTTATTACGTCAGTTGCCAACCTCCATCATGCCCCCCCCCCCCACTCCAATCTAAATATAAGTTTTGTGAAGAATTGATCCCGCTACACTAAGGTGAGGTGAAATACTGTGAAAATTTCAGCTTCCAAAAAACAGCTCCCGTCAGCGTCCCCCCCCCCCCCTTCGCCTGGCGCATTTAGGCAATTGCCCCCCCCCCCCCCCCGCGCCGCACCTAGTCCCTATGCACAATTTCTTTTAAAAAAATACCAATATACAGTGACAACTTAATTTGTACAGCTTTCATATATTTTTTCTAAGAACTATATATACATATATATTTTGTAATGGCAATTTGCACTTGCATTTCTACAAGACAAGTATCATGCGTGTTGACTAATCACACTTGAAATCCACTGATGTAAAAAATTTCTCCCACTATAGAATTTTATCATTGTATCCAGATATAATGTGAGAGTGTGTAAGTGTGCAGGTGAACAGAACGCATGAGTGTTTCAGACATTATTTGTATGTATGATTGTGCATTCAGAAGTAGAGTGTGTGTGTGTCTTTTTTCTATATGCATCATGGTCGCTGAAATTTCTTTGATGACGAGACCCCATTAAATCACTCAGTTTTAATAACTGAGGAAGCGAAGTCTAAAATTGTACTCTAAGTTCCAAGTTTTGGAAGTTGGAGTACAGCTAACCTCCACTTCCTTCCCCAGTTATCCAAAACTGTGCAAGTGTACTTCCACCACGTCAGCGAGACTGAAGTCAGACAGGAGGGGGGGGGGGGGGGGAAATGAACGAGTCGAGATTAAAAATAAACGAGTAATTCATATAGAAAATAAACTTTAAACACATTTAATTCATGAATAACCTCAAGTCTAGCTTCATCATTGTAATAATTGATAAAAGCGAATTCATTGAGAGAGAGTGAGAGAGAAAGAAAGAATTAATAATCAAAGACAAAATACGATAAATTACAACAGTTCTGATATATTTTCATACAATAACTTTATTTTTTTCTTTAAACTTTTAGCGTCTATTTGAAAATTACAATCTGCGAATTCGAAAAAAGTGAAGAACAAGAAATGTAATACGTTGTCTAGTTCCATAACAGGAATATGTGATACTGTATTTTTATTTTACAGTGAATCATCCACTTAGAAAAATAAATATTATATTCAGTTAAATAAATAGCTAACTTATTAAGAAAACTTCTGCACTTACGTGCACCAGTAAGAAAAAAATATTTGTAAAAATCCTTCCACATATAATATCCCACAAAATAAACTTGAAACTATCAACAAACACATAAATTAAAACAAACACCATTATATCCAAAACGAATCTCGAGATTCAAGAGCAACAACGGCCTGCATGCGTCTTGTTCCGTCATTTCCAAGTGATTATATGTGAACGTGTTCCGTCGTTTTTCTTCTGTTTGTGGTCCGTTGCTCCGTGCCTTAGCAAGCACCTATAGCCAACATGACCAATATAAAAATCATAAAATTTTCTGGCAAAATCTCCGTTCAAATTGCTATTTTTTTCGTTGAACCAAGTCAATATTTTTTATATCTTATGATAAATACCAAATGTATGTGACACGAATACATCTTCACGGGAAGTGGGTCAATGACAGTGTGAAAAGCCTAGGCAGCCCATATTTCGCGCCAAAGAGTCCGCAAATAGATATGGTGGATCGCATTTATGACATTTGTTGACATAAACAAAAAATGATGGGCGGACCCAAGCGGAACATCCTCTGTTTTTCCCATCAAGTAGAGAAAGAAACCTCGGACGTAATTTGACGACATTGAGAACTATATTCGGCACAACTTTTGTTCATATGACACAATATGGCGGCGGAAGGAGACAAAATTACAATTGGAGCATTAGTGGCCTTTTCTGTAGAAACATGTGGTATACTTTGCCGGGGGCGAATCACCAAAGCCATCCAATTGATGTGTATTCCCATAACTACTACCAAGGTTATTTCTCTACTTTACGAAAATGGCAAAGCAATGTTACCGTCGGGGCTGAGCTTGAAAAGTTCAGTGACCCACGATACAAGCCATACAGAGAACAGAGCACGTGTATTATCCAAGTTGAGCTGACTCATGGGCTACGCTAACTACATGGTTGAATTGGATTTTGCTTGTTCCCCGTTATATATAACATAAATCTGTATTCTTGTTATTTCAGATTCGTGAGTACGTGTGTGAGTATAACAGTGCGTGTAACTGAGTTCATTATAAAAATAACCTTTAAATATGTTGTAAATACAGTAAACCATGTGAAAGATGGGTCGTTTAAAACTAAATCTGATGTCCTTGTTAAATACAGATTATTATTATTATTATTATTATTATTATTTAAACTCATATAGAACAATATATAAACATTTCAACACTCAATTCACACTCAACTCAAAATTCTAATATTTGATTGGATAAAATCAAATCACTAACCAATCAGAAGACACCTGGTAGATCACCTGTCAATTTCAATTTATTGTAGAGGTGGGCAAATAGAACTCTCCGAGATGTCAATCAAAATTGCTTAACGTCTACTTATCTAATTATATATGACCAATGGGAGAACTATTGGCATTGATCTGTAGCTGCATCATGTTACATAATGTGAGTCAACACGTGGGAAATGTTCCAACAACCTGGACTAAAATATCAGCAATATACAGCAACTTCGAGTCACAATATCTCAGAAACCAGTTTTGAGTGTGCTCAAATTTTAAAGATATCTTTCTTTTAGTTCAAATGATAAGTCTATAATTTTTAATTAAAAAAAAAAATCATGGATTAGAGAAGATTTTTCTATGCAAATGAGCAAGTGTGGGCGGGGTTTAGAAAAAGTCTGGAAAGGAAAAGTCCATTTGCCTACAACTTCAAGCATCACGAGGTTTTTCACACTTTGTTGATAAAGGGAGATAACAAAATACTATCTGTTGTTGTTCATCTCTTTAGTTCGAAGATGACCATGACATCACTAACTGGTTTGGTTTCTGTGACTACGTTAGTGGCTGATCAGGCCAATTTGTGCTCTGAACTGTCTGTGGCATACTTGACAGGAGACGCCGCTTGTGTTTGCTTGATCAATAGAGGATGTGTTGCAGTTCTGAGATTTACGCTGCTCGCGCTTCAGCACTGCCTCTGCGATTCTCCTCAGATCCAAGTCTGTAGCTCCAGTATGGATGAGACTGCACCAGGTGGAGCGATCCTGTGCAAGATCTTCCAAAGACTAAGGGTCAATGTTGAAGTGTTTCAAGGATGACTTGAGGGAATCTTTGAAGCGTTTCTTCTGACCACCCTGAGATACTTTCTCTCCTTCAGTTCACCGCAGAAGATCTTTGGTAGTCACTCTTCTGACATCCTGGTGACGTGGCCTGCCCATCTCATCTGTGATTTCATCAGCCTGAAATGCCCGCCCGTGTGAGAACCTCAGCGTCTGGGACCCTGTACTGCCATCTTATCCTCATCAGTTTTCTCAGGCAGCCCATGTTAAAGTGGTTTAGCTTCTTTCTTGGTATGGCGTCTGTACACCATCTAGGTTTCGCGTGCATGCAGCAGGGTCGGCAACACAATGGCTTTGTAGACCTTTAGTTTTGTTTGTCGACTGATGCCTCTGCACTCCCACACATTTGCGCGTTGTCTGCCAAAGGACACGCTTTAGCAATTCTGACGTTGGTTTCATCATCGATGTGGACTGCACGTGGTCATTTACTGTGATAGTAGGCTATATATAAGGCTTTCTAGTGCAGGTGCAGGTTGGTGCATCACCTCTGTCTTCTTGATACTGATTATGAGACCGAAATTGTCACAAGCTGAAGAGAAATGGTCCATACTCTGCTGCATGTCAGACTCAGATTTGGGATTCAGGGAACGGTCGTCAGTAAATGGGAGATCACAAACAGTCACTTCCTGTAACTTCGTCTTCGCCTGTAGTCCCCTCAGATTGAAGAGCTTATCTGATGTCGATCCCAGTGTCACAGTCATGGAAGGCATCAGTAAGCATGGCAGAGAACATCATATTGAAGAGGATAGGGGTCAACACACAGCCTTGCTTGACTCCATTGGTGACTGGGAATGGTTTAGATGACTCTGCGTCGTCCACGACACGAGCAAGCATGCCATCATGGAATTGCCGAACCATCACAATGAATTTCTCTGGGCAGCCACATTTTGCCATGATCTTCCAAAGGCTTTCACGGATGACTGTGTTATGTCGATGAAGGTTCTGTACAGGTTGGAGATCTGTTCCTAGCATTTCTCCTGGAGTTGACGAGCTGCAAACACCATGTCTGTGGTCCTTCGTCCTTTCCTGAAGCCACACTGACTCTCAGACAGGAGCCCTTGATCGATGCGATGGACAAGGAGATTCAGCAGAATTCTGGAGAGGATTTTGCCGGCTATTGACAGCAAGGAGATGCCCCGATGGTTGTCACGGGATTGTCTGTTACCTCTCAGCTTGTATAAAGTGGACGAGGGATGCATCATTGTGCTCCTGGGGTATAGTTCCTTGAGTCCACATTGACTGGAAGAATTCAGTCAGTTTCTCAGTCAGGCTTTGAAGACTTCAGCTGGTATAGCATCTGCTCCAGGTGCTTTGCCATTTGACAGCAGTTTAATTGCTTTCACAGTTTCAGTCAGCGTTGGAGGATCAGCAAATGATATGTTGATTTCCACTTGGGGCAGTCGATCAATTGCCTCCTCACTGACTGATGACTGTTGATTGAGGATGTTGTTGAAGTGTTCTGTCCATCTTTGAAGTATCTTTTCTATGTCAGTGAGCAGCGTGGTGCTGTTGACACTCAGTATTGGAGATGTTCCAGATGACTGTGGCCTGTAGATTGTCGTCAAAGCATCATAGAAGATCTTCATGTTATTCCTATCTGCGTTGGACTGAATCTCATCTACCTTATTGCTCATGAATAAATCTTACAACTCACTGAGATTGCATTGGACAGTCCTCTTGATGCTGTTGAAGGCTGCCTTCCCTCGGTCCCACCACACGTAAACATCAAGGTTGGTTTGATGAGAACGATGCTGACATACCGAGACTTATGAATGAGAAACATCGGCTACAGAGACCCGTTTAGAAGACAGCACTTCTGTAATTATCCCCGTTCGAGTCATACCACTCCCCTCCTCGCAACGCGTGAAAATCCCTAAAATTTGCGATTTTAAACCATATAAAGAACATACACTGAAACAAATCAGAGATATTTCATATGTAAGGCTGTGACAACTGCGTTCCAGATGTTACTTTAAGAAAGATTCAAGTGGAGCATGAGCAAACTTATTTGCCACAAAATCACTCAATATTAAAATTTCGGTAAATGTATAAAAACAGAGCTAAGAGAACATGGGCACTCGCTTATGCACACTGTTGTCTAAAATTTAATCTTGAACGTAGCTACAACAAATTTCGCTGACAACTGCATTACAATTTCAGTGCTCGTGAGAAAGTAGACAACTATCATCCTCAATATTTAATGAAAGTGCAGAATAGCCCTATTTTTTCCTATGATGCACCGTGCTGATGTGAAGCTACCAATCAATCATTGTGGTTTAGGGGGAAAGTTTCTTAACCTGCTGTTATGGGAATGAAGTCACTGTTGTGCGAATGACCTTGCTGACTAACCAATTGGAAGACACGCATTACCTAGTTACCGGCCTATGATATTGGCTTGCCAAGTTAGATCCAATGCAAGCGAAGCACAAATGTGTTTCTGCATGAGAATCGTTTTCTTGACAGCACAGTAAATAACGAAGGATAAAGTATGCATATATCTTCAAAGAAAACTGTACGCCATGGTCAATCATATGAAGCCATTTAGTCTACCATAGACTAATACCAGACCCACTTATGCAATCGGAATGTTCACGGTGTTTTCCATCACATTCCAGAAAAGTCATTGGACGTAAGCAATGTTATTGTTGGTAATTATTACGTCATAATAACTCCATTGATGTCACAATGACTAGATGACATGACATGACTGACAGTGACGTGTACCATAGTCTCAGGATATTGAAACCAAGTAATTTCTTCATTTGTTTATTACAAAGTTGCAGGAATAACATTGACAATTAAAAGTGTAGGTATTTCCTTCATTGTTGAAATGTTGTTGAGTGTTATTTTCAACATCTATCATTTTATAAAAATCTCTTCTTTGCACACTGAGCCCAATATTTGTCTGCCGAAAACTAATGAATTTGAGAAGTATCACTACGATTACTTCCGAATCTCTTTCAGAGAGTCGAAGTTATTTGACTCGCATCTGAAAGAGATGATGTTTTGAAAGCCATTTGTGGCGAAGATTTCACGAAGTTACTTGAGAGTTCTGGTTGAACGAGACTAAGTCGCACGCTGAAGTAGGAAAACTAGAACCATGTCAAATGCATAAATGTGACAGGATGAAGCTGGGTGGGATTGGATCTAGCAAAGACACACAGCAAGAGAAAGCGAATGAGATGTTTGTTAATTATGCACGTTAATTACTATGCAATTTCTGATACCCTAGGACGCAGGCTTATTTCAATCTCATACAAACTAATTTAACAAGACCTAAACTAAACATGCACACAAATACTATGATCCTAATGACACGCTGAATCCTATGAAGTATTATAAAATACCCTTTCCACATCATAACTGGCGCTAAGGGTGAAACGATACGATTCTCGACACATAGCATACGATATGATACATTATCAATACACATATCAACTTGATGGCCTTTTCATCTTTAGAAGGTCTGTCAATGGTAGGGTGGTGCCATTTGGTATGTGTTGACATATTGGGTGTATTGCCAGTATGCAGATTACAGAGAAACATAGACTTATCGTCTGTTTATATGCCATTCTCACCCTTGACAACGTAAAAAAAAAAAAAATACTTCCAAACAGACTGTTAGTTGTTAATGATTTGTATGCAACCTTTTAGGCCATTTCAGGCTGCTCCGTTAGAATCAGATGCATGACTCATCCTGGTCACCATGCCATTTGTTTTGCACTGAATGAATGTTTTTAAAAATTCTTTTTACCAATTTCATGTCTTCACTTAAATTTGGAAGGCATCATGGTGTTATCTTCAAAACAGAAGAAACAGTGCAATTTCCTTGTGCAAGGAAAGTCTTATCTACAGCAAGTCCAAGTGTGGGAGCGGAGATGAATAACAACCAAATCCTTCACATTGTACTTCCTGCAGATGCAAAACAACTGCTGCGGCCACAGGCACTTGTTTCTGTCAGTGAAAAAGGAAATTGTTGACAACACCAACTCCCCTTCCACGAATTGAGAAGGTGGCTGTAACTCATGTGGTTTGAAATCTGCCCCCTTGCCGATTCTGTGATTTTTATTTTTTTTTAATTCTGCACGTTCAGTTGCTGATAATATATATCAGCATAAAAGAGACATTCCAAACGTATTCCCCATGTACGATTTAAGTACTTAATAGAACATTTAATAGTCACTTTTGTGTGAAGTTTGTATGTTGCTTTGTATCTATTTGGATACAGTTTGGATGCCAATATTTCTGGTATGTCACGCAGTGAACACGCTACAATTAGTTATGATTGATGGTTATTGCTTTACCCTGGCCTTGAAAAAACAATAACTACTAATCAGAATTGCATGTAAGATATTTCACTGCGTGTCACACCGGAAGAGTAGTCTTCAATTCAATCCAAGTAGACAAGATGCGATAATTTCGCATAAAAGAGGTTATAAAATGATCAGTAAAGTACTGAAATCATACATGGGGAACAAATCTGGAATGTCTTCTTTCCGTTGATATATGTTATCAGTGGCTGAACATGCAGACGGGATAAAATAATTAGCATGGAATTTGGGCGGCTGGAGGCGGCAGATTTCGAACCACGGGAGTTAGTCACCTTGTGATCATTTGTAGAAGGCGAGTGGGTGTTGCCAATAGTTTTTATTTGTTACTGACAGAAATGAGTGCATGTACTTGCTATGGCTGTCTCAGATGTAATCTTAATATAAAGAATGAAAAGGTAAATGACTAATAATTATTCACGACTGCTGAACATTAAAGTAACTTGTATAGAGTAAGCATCGTTTTGTATCGATTTTTCACCTCTTGTATCAATATGGGTATCGATATAGAAAAAGTATCGATACATCAATATATCGATTAATCGTATATAAAATTTCACGCAGTTACAATGAAATAGCATTGTTTCCAAATACATGAATATACTTGAAAGAATGCTGATGTAAATCATCCACATGTACAAGTTAATGTATAAGTAGCTTGTCAACAGAAATGACAAATACACACAAGGTTCATCAACAGATGTGATAAATATATAGTTGATCAACAGATATGATCGATGTATAGATTGTAATTCATAGAGAGACAACGACGTTTAAGTGTAACAAAAAAAAAAACAAACAAAAAAATTATATGCTGCTCCTCAAAAATAGGATGCTACCATTCCATGACGTCCGCTCGACGACTACTAATAATCTTAATCCATTACTCATGAAGAATATCTGAGGAATGGTTCTATATATTTCCCTCCTCCCGGTCTGCTGAAGGATCCTTCTGGAACCTTGCTACTGCACAGATCCGCTGGTCCAAAACTCTCGGCCCCATTTGTAGCTAAGTCGACCAACATCATCCGTCCTCTAACATCACCGAAGTTACCATCGACAGTGATATCCAGGTTAAACAACCCTACATAGTTCAACCACTCCCTGGAACAGCTAAAAATAGAACAACTGAACTGTGTAATACACACTTCAACACAGAATACATGATGATAGGGCAAAGAATATTTTGCATGTACAGCACGTATTACCGTCTCTTGGTAACGATTTAATAGAACATGTAAATGAATTCAATGCTGTATCTCTGGTAACGATTTAATAGAACATGTAAATGAATGCAATGCTATCTCTCTGACAGAGGAAGTAAATATATTCCACAGAGTTGTCCACGAGTAAGAAGTAAGAAGACCTTCAGCGGAGGAGCTTAAGGAGTATCCATGAGTGCTAGAAACAGGGTTAGGAATGTTATATATGTATTTAGCTGTAAGGTTATTTACGGCTTTGTATACTAAGATAGGCTTGTAGCATTGGATTTTATCACGAACAGTAGGCCAGTCCCATTTCTGAACATATCATTTGTTGTTGTTGTGGGTTTAACACCATTTTACAGCACATGAAAGGCTATACATGGCGGCTAGTATATTTGGTGGAGGAAGAACCCGGGAAGAACCACCGACCCCCCGGAAGCTACTGGCAAGCTTTCTCACATACCCACGTTAGCCGAGCTCGAGACTCGAACCCACGCAGACAGAGGTGAGATGTGTGAGTGATCTGTAAATGCGAGCGCTTTAGACCACTCGGCCATCCGGGGCCCCTGAACATATCACTAGAAAGGATTGTGAAGTCGGCGTTTAATTTTAATCTGACTCACTGTGTTTGGATTTGCTTTATTTGTTTTATGTCAGATTCTGATACATTATCTAAAATGATGCACCCATAATCAATAAGTGATTGAATGAAGGACAAGTTTTTGATTATTGGCTGCAATGTATGAGGATATATGTTTTTGTACTTTTAGTTGAAATTATTTAATACAACTGATAAATGTGAATGTTCCCATGTATATTTTCATATACGCCAAAAAATGTTTGAGAAGAAACGTTTATCAGCTGAATACCTTCGATAGATACTTTCAGGTCCGGTTTATCAGCCAATCGTTGTTGTGTACCAGTTTTCATACAAGCAATTTCTCGTGGGTTAGTTACCCTGAGATTCGATTTACACCATTCGGAAACCGAGACAAAGTCCTTTCTGCAGTTTGATTTCTCTCATATCACTGAAGACTTTACAGCTAAAGTCATATAAAATATCAGCATTAAAAAGGCAATTGGGATATATCTTATTTCACCAAAAGTATTAAAACTTGGAACTCAGTCAGTGACTGGTCCTATAACCAAACTCTATAAAACTAGCCTTGACCAAACATTTTCCCTACAAGACTCAAGGAAGCCCAGGTGGTCCCGATATATTAGAAAAACGATCCACTTGATAAACGAAACTATTGCCTTGTCAGTGTTCTCCCAGCTATATCGAAACTCTTTGAACGAGCTCTCGGATCACTAATTACTTGACAATAACTTACACCCATACCTTTCTGCTTTCAGAAAGGGTTTCAGCTGTCAAACAACACTAATTCGACTACTAGAAGACATGCGCTTAGCCCTAGACCAAAACAAATATTCTGCAGCGATTTCGATTGATAAATCAAAAGCATTTGACTGTTTACCCCACAAACTCCTCCTCCAGAAACTGGCAGTATATGGACTTTCAGATTCGACAGGAAACACTGCGGCAGATTACGTCTCAAACAGAAGACAATGTGTCAAAATAGGAAACTCAACGAGTTCATGTGCAAATATCTATAAAGTGGTACCCCAGGGATCAATTCTTGGACCCATATTTTTAATATCTTTATTAACGACATCTTCTTTTTCATAAATGATTCTGTTCAGATCAGAATTTTCCAATTCGTTTGAGCAGATTTTTCAATTCGTTTGAGCACATCTATATAACCATGCTGATGACAACACACTTGCATACGCACACCACGACTTTAATATTATGAAATTTACTTTGGAAACGGAGTGTAATACTTTGATTAGGTGGTTTACCAACAATGACAAGTTCCAGGCTATTGCACTTGGGAAGGAAACCAACGAAAAATTTTAGACCTTCTCCAGCGAAGCTAATATATCTTGTGAAGATTCAGTAAAACTACTGGGAGTCACTTTGGACTTTATGCTAAACTTTAATCAGCAAGTCACTGCTATTTGTCAGAAAGCATCTAAACAACTAAATGTGCTCAAACGAATTGGAAAATACCTTACAATCGAAAGAAGACTGGCTATGTACCACTCTTTTATCATGGCAAACTTCAACTAATGTCCCCTAACATAGCATTTCAGCAGTCTGACTAATATGAACAAACTTGAAAAACTACATGAACAAACTCTGAGACTTGTCTTCATTGATTTCAAGAAACCTTACTCTGAATTCTTGGATTTGGCAAATGTATCAATTCTCCACATCCAAAGAATGAATACCATGTCACTTGAAGTATTCAAAACTTTAAACAAGAAATATCCAGCATACTTAAATGATCTGGTAGTTTTTAAAAAAATCTTCTTACTCTTTCAGGTATGTAAACACTGTGGAGATCCCTAAGGTAAGAACATCCAGGTATGGGCTAAAATCTTTTAGGTATGCAGAAGCAAAACTATGGAATTCTCTCCCCAATAATTCACGAACAGGCTCAGATTTTATCAATTTTAAATCCCTCTTAAAGACCTGGTATGGGAGCTTACTGTGTAAATGCTCCATATGTAAACAAAAGTAAATAAGTTGCTGCTGCTACTTAAATCGGATGCATGCTTAGTGTTTTAGATTCTAGTCTTGTATATATGCTTGTAGCTATTGATTGCCTAAATGTTGTACATATGCTTGTAGCTATTGATTGCCCTAAATGTTGTATATATGCTTGTAGCTATTGATTGCCCTAAATGTTGTACATATGCTTGTAGCTATTGATTGCCCTAAATGTTGTATATATGCTTGTAGCTATTGATTGCCCTAAATGTTGTGTATATGTTTGTAGCTATTGAATGCCCTAAATGTTGTGTATATGCTTGTAGCTATTGATTGCCCTAAATGTTGTATATATGCTTGTAGCTATTGATTGCCCTAAATGTTGTATATATGCTTGTAGCTATTGATTGCCCTAAATGTTGTATATATGCTTGTAGCTATTTATTGCCCTAAATGTTGTACATATGCTTGTAGCTATTGATTGCCCTAAATGTTGTACATATGCTTGTAGCTGTTGATTGCCCTAAATGTTGTATATATGCTTGTAGCTATCGATTGCCCTAAATGTTGGCTTGTGTCGTACATGGTTTTGGATGGGTTTCCTCCCTTTTAGAAGATACTTTTGTTAATTATATGCTTCTGATGCAATAATACTTATCGTATATGTGTGCTTTATATGATTTGCACAGTCTGTCCTTGTCCTTGTATATAAACAATTGGTATGCATGTAAATGGTATCTTAAGGATATATTGGCCAGCCATTATTTTAACCAGTATACTTGAACACTGCGTGTAAGCGTAGAGTATATCCTATTCATGTAAAATGACTTTTCTTCATTTAATTTTTAAACTGAAATTATAAATGGGGGGGGGGGGGGAAGGGAATAGGGGTGAAACAATTCATCTATATATCGATGCATCTATCGATACACGTGGATCTATACAAGAGGTGTATAATCGATACAAAACTATACTTACCCTTTAGAAGTTACTTTAATCTTCAGCAGGCATGAATAACTATTCGTCATTTGCCTTTTTATTCTTTAAAGTGAGAATTCATCTGAGACAGCCTTCGCTGGCAACGGCACTCATTTTGTCAGTAAAAAAGAAAAAAAAAACTATTGACAACACCCACTCACCATCTACAAATTAACACAAGGTGACGTTCAAAATATGTCTCCACTCCCACCCCCCTTGCTAATTCCATGTTAATTATTCTATCCCGTCAGCATGTTCAGCCACTGAGAACATATATTAACGTAAAGGAGAATTACAAATTTGTTCCCCATGCATGATGAAGGACTCTACTCATCATTTAATAACCACGTCTACGCGAAGTTTCTCTGTTGCTTCGTGTCCTGTCTACTTAGATTTAATTTGAAGCCTACCCTTCCGGTGTGTCACTCATTAAAACATGTTACATTCAATTCTGATTGGTGTTTATTGTTTGTTCCAGTCCAGGGTAAACAATAACCACCAATCAGAACCTTATGTAGTTTATTCCCTGCGTGACACACAAGAAGTATTTGCTCCCATTCTCGATCCAAGTAGATATAAAGCAACAGAGAAACTTCGAGCAAAAGTGGTTATTGAATGATTCGTACAGAACTTAAATCGTACATACGAAACAAGTATGGAATGTCTCTTGTTACGTTTCTATATGTAATTGGTGACTGAACGTGCCGACGGATGAAAATACAATTTGCACAGAATCGTCGAGGAGGCAGATTTCAAACCGCTCGAGTCTGTCATCTTGTGTAAATTTATTCATTTTTTTTATAGAAGAGGAGTGGTCGTTGTCAATAGTTTTTTCACTAACGGAAGCTACGGCCTGTGGCCGCGGCAGTTGTCTCGCATCTGCAGTAAGTACAGTTTAATAGATTTGGTTGTTAGTCATCTCCACTCCCACACCCGGGCTTGTTCTAGATGAGATTTTCCTTGCATGAGGAAATTGCACTATTTCTTCTGTTTTGAAGATAACACTGTAATGTCTTCCAAGTTTACGTGAAGACATGAAATTGGTAATAAGATGTTTTTAAAGCATTCATGCAGTGCAAAATAGAGGGCATATTGGTCATAGTGAGTCCTGCATCCAATCAAATGGAGCATCCTGAAATGGCCTAAAAGGCTGAATTAAAATCAATGACAACTAACAGGTAGTCTGTTTGGAAGTATTTTTGTTATCTTGTCATGGATGAGACTGGCATATGAGCAGATGATCAGTATATGTCTCTCTGTAATCTGCATACTGGAAATACAACCAGTATGTCACACACATAAAGGGGCACCTCCCTACCACTGACAGACCTTCTAAAGATGAAAAGACCATCAAGTTCATATGTGTATCGATAAAGTATTGTATCGTAGACTGTGTATTGTGAATCGTATCAATACACGGCACATGTGTATCATTTCATCTCTAGAGGGGAATATCTTAAGTGTGTATTAGCCAACCATTACGCATGTGTATTGCATATGATTGAATAGAGAGTAGGATCTTTTCATGTACAAATTTTTCCTGTATTGATTATTAAAATATAAATTATAAATGGGGGGGGGGGGGGTGTAAGCAGTTTAGGTTAGAATTATAATTTAAAATTATTTAAAAAAAGTTATGATTGTAAGTACTCTATGTCTGATGATTGAATGAAATTGTTATATTATTGTTTACAGTCGGTAAAATAGCCACAACGATCTAACGTTTCTTATTATGTAATGCAATTCCGACTTCAAATAAAATTTGTCTATGTCTATAGTATGGTCCCGATGGATTCTGGATCATACCCAGTACAAAATCTCCGAAACTAACAGCATGCCACATCTCAAATGCCGATATGAATATTAAACTCCTTCCATACCTTAAAAATTTCTTTAAGTCTTGCCAATGTTCGATGTTACTGTGTTATCAAAAAAAAAACAAGAAACTGAACAGCGTCCGTAATGTTGAAGCGCCATGGCTGGACTTGTCTATATTTACGACGTGGGAGTGCGCAGCTTCCGGCTATTCGGCAAATTCCGGAAGAATCTAATATGAATTGTGTCCCTTTAAAGCCTTTATGAATAATTAGTTCATTTCCGTGCAGGGGTGTACTGGGTAAGCAACTCGGCCCTGGACTTATCTGCCGGGACAGGCCCGTTGTTTTGCTCACACCAGTAAAACACCGGTAAAAACGGATTTTTTTGACGGCCTACCGGCCCACCGATGCGGCTGTCTGCTGGGACAGGCCCGGGGTTTTGCTCACACCAGTAAAAAAACCAGGTAAAAATGGATTTTTTTGAGGGCCCACCGGCCCACCGATGCGGCGGCCCACCGGGATTTGTCCCGGTATGCCCAATGGCCAGTACACCACTGTTTCCGTGTATGGAATAATTTACAAACAAATATAAAACGTCGATGCAGAGTATCCCATTGTACAGCCGGTATGCAGTTTCAAAAGAGAAAAAAACCATTATTACAGAAATTAAGGTACAACGTTATGAAATTTTTGAATAGCTGTATGTTGACTATGTAACAAGCAGACATGTTTGTTTACATACCACACATGCGTCTGGAACATCCCATCATCCCTCCTTCTTGCATAGACTCTTCCGGCTTCCAGAAAGCAACCGAAATTGTATTATTGTCTTCACCGTTGAGAGACACATTTTTTGAAAAAACGAAGCAGTAACATCGAACATTGTCAAAAATGAAAGAAATTTGAAAGGTATGAAAGGAACATAATAATCTTATCTGCATTTGAGATGTGGCATGCTGTAAGTTTCTGAAATTTAGTACTGGGTACGATTTAGAATGTATCGGGACCATACTATACGTCTATTTCAATATCGTCTGTTGATTTCCCAGTGGCATCAATAGCTGTGTCATCGGCGAATAAGTCAGTCTCACAATTGTATCATACTCAAATCGTTTGATTATTAAGGTTTGCAATACTTGCACATGAACCTCGTTTCATTCGATTACACTGTCTTGAGATGGTACCTCGTCGAAAGCACATGGCTGCTTCACAGGGGCTCGTTACAAAGAAAATTAGGAGTATCGGTTAATGGATAGAGGGCTGGGGGGGGGGGGGAGTGGGTCCAACCTGCAACAGTGTTATATTGTTACAGGTTGGACTCCACCCCACGCCTCAATTGTGCTGATTTTTGTACCCCGTCACTATATTGCGATTAACTGTTAGGAAGTTATTTCTTACAGAATGAAGATATTTGATACTGCCTTCTTTGCTTAATGTGTATTTTCGTCTATTACTGCCTCCCGGAACGAGCATCGCTACGTTTGAAATGGATCCATTGTTCCCAGCATTCTTTGTTACTGAGATCGAGGTGGTAGCGTTCCAGTTTCTGACACTAAAATCGGACAACCTTGGTTGTCTCCCTTAAGTATGTTTGTGTAAATATCCGAGGGTGCGGATAGTATATAAGTATATATAGGACGCAGTCAATCCAGATTTCAACGGACAACACTTACGTCGTCAGTCGTCTGCTCCTCTTAAATTATAAATTTCGGCCGTAAATCAATATTCGGAATTGCAACAAAATTTAGATCTTTACTTTTTGGAAATTTAACAACCATGACAAATTTAAATCAGGTAAAATCATTTCTAAAATTGTTATTTTCAGAGTTATAATAATTTATTACAATTCCAGATTTTGTATTGTCCAGATTTTGCATATGTAAAGATTTTGGATTTTGTCAGGATTTTGGATTTGTCCAGATTTTGAGTCACAGAGAAAGTCTAACTTGTACAAAATACTTATAAGAAATAATATTGCTAATTATAATTAATTGAAGAAATATCTGCTATATTTCTTAAATATCATTTATACATCTGGTTTGACAGGATCTCAGTATATATTAGTATACCAAATTATATATGCCCAGATTTTCATTTGTCCACATTTTGGAAGCTCTAAAAACCTAGTCTCCATATAAGTAAACAGTACAATTCTCCATATAGTAAACAGAATTAACTTGATTGCACCCTGATAATACAAAAAGTAGTATTCATTTACCAAATTTAATTTAGAAAATATAAATTTGGTATATATTTTGTTAACCTAATTTGAATCCTCTCATAATATCTATAATAAGAAAATCTGGTTTTTTTTAAGCACACATGAAATTGTGATGCATCGTGAAAGCCTTGTTTTGTGAAGTTTGTAATATGGTAATGACTTAAAATCAATATCATTGTGTGTAAATGAAATTGTGAATATGCATAAATAAGAGATACAGAGTGAAATTACATAATAAAAAGTACAACATAATTTATTCTTTAATAATTGATACCATCATAAATAGCATATATTTCTTCTCTCTTCTCTGTGAATTCCTCTGTCTTTCTAGACACTATTATACAGAAATATCAGCGACAACACACCTTGCATATTTCTACCCTCTTTTCACTTCAAACCAGGACCAGGCGAATCCAGAATGTGTTATGACTTTAAGAACCCTGACAAACGGTCGTAACAATATAAAATTCAAATAGAATGAGACTTAAATTAAACCACTGTGAAACGGTATGAGTAACTCTCTTGAAATTAGATGGACAATTATTAACTGAAACAAATTGTTTACGATTATCGATATGATCTAAAACAAGAGAGAGTCACGTGGGATCATTTCTAAATGATTTTTGTAAGTAAAATAGTTTGTTCTCCAAGATCAAAAGCTTTTGTAAAATCAAGATACGCTGTTCCAATAATATCGCAGCTATTGATAGAGTTTATATATCCATCTATAAGTTTAAAAAAAACAGTCAGACAACAGTGATGGGCTTGGAAACCTGACAAAGTTGCGTGTAAAAGGTTATATTTATTAAGGTAAGAAAGAAAATGGCGGGCGCTTTATTTTCTCAGATAGTTTGGAAAGAGCAGGAAGGATTGATATACGCCTGTAATTAGTTATTAGTTGGTTCAATTTTGTTGCCACCTATATGTACAGGGTAAACAATAGCTAGGTTGAATGTAATGCAGGAATACTCCAGCTGACATACTAAGGTTCATTAAATTGATGATAGTTTCCGCAATTAAATAAGCATATATTTTAAGCATCTATTTGTATCGTTAAGGTTTAATAAACAGTACCATTTGATGTATTTGTATCCAAAGCGAGGTGATATTTTTTTAACACCTAATCTTCATTTGTATCCCGGAAAGTTTATAATTACATGCACTAGTGTTATTAATCATATCGGCTTTGTGTTGCTTGACGTTGTTTTGATTTGCTGATAATTTGGTCGCTTAGCCCAATATGCAGTCAAGCGGTAACAGAACGTGCACATATGCGATAGTTATCACTGACCACCTGTAGGTGTTATACAGGATGTATACATGCAGAGGGGTAGAATCAAGTATTTAGTACGCTCGGAGGAAAAGAATGGCCCGAAGCAGAACGACCCAGACCGGCAGACATATTGCAAGCGCTGGTCATGAAGAGAGTGCCAGTGGAAGAAATAGGCGCCCTACAGAATGGAGAAAGTGGGCGATACTTCCTATATGCAGTAGGGTACACTCCCATACTTCCAGAGGGCTACTTTGAAATAAAAGGTAGGCAAGTTAGAGTAACAAAAACTCCACCGATAGAGAGAACAATCGAACCAATGACGGTGGAAGTCCACTTTACAGGACTCCCGCTTGAGGTACCATCACTGGATTTAGTAGCCAAGCTAGAGACCAAATTCAAGGTCAAATTCATCAAAGAAAGAAAGGCTATATACTGGGGCTATCCCAGTATAAACACAGTGGTTAGAATAGTAATGATGGACATGGAGCAGGCAAAATCGCTACCGACATTCTTGTATGTGATGGGGTTTTTGATAAAATCTTGGTATAGGGGGTGTATTTACCACCGACCCTGCACCAGATGCAAACAGACGGGGCACGTACCCCGAGATTGCCTAAATCCTATCCCGAAACAAGGGAACACATATGCTGCAAAGGCAGCAAACTTAGCAATCAGCTTAGCTCCAGCTGAAGCAGAAGCGTTCGAGGACGAAAATCCCGAACCGGAAGGGAACATTTCCCAACCCCATGAGGGAAAAAAATGAGGAGAAGAACGGCTAGAATGGGAGGACTTTGAAAATAAGAATAGCCCATCCCTTGAGACTCAAAAGGAAAAAAAAAAAGAATAAAAACACACCAAAAAAAAAAAGAAACAAAAGAGAATAAAAAAAAAAGGAAATAATAATGATAGAAAGACCGACGGCTCCTTACTATCAACAAATAGAGCCCACGTTCGATGAAACGGACAACGAAGAAAATAACTCAGTAGAGCAGGCAGGAAAAGAGGCCATTGTTCCAAAGTCCATCTCGGAGACAGGAACTGAGAAAGAGACGGAGGAGCAGATGGCACAAATTACTTTACAGGAGGAAGACTATAGTCAGGTTATGGAAGGGACACTCCCAGCCACCTCGACTCCAAAACCATATCACAAAAGGAAGAGACGGAATACCCTCTCAGCAGAGTGGCCCTCGAAGGATTGTGTTGATTATTCATCAACAATGATCACCCAAAGCAGGGAGATCCTCCTCCTTGCCGAGATAATATAATGCAGGAAAAAACAAAAGAGAATAACTCTAGCAGAGTACAGGGAAACAACTAAAAGCACACAAAAACTAAATGGGAAAAAGGAGGATCAAACTAATAATGTAGAAACAGAAATCTGTTTAAACTTAACACAATAACTTAAAGAATAATAACAACAACAATTAAGAATGTAAACTATAAGTGTTTATGGTATCATGGAGGGACAAAACCTCCGTGTGATAACCATAAACATAAATAGAATAAAAGACAAAGTAGATCAACTTAAAAGAAATATCTAAAACATGCGATATAATACAGATACAAGAAACTCATAACACAGATAAAAAAATTAAAGAGGGAAATAGATGAAAAATTAAACGCGATAGTTTTAGAAAATAACAGTAATAACGAGAATTGGGCCGGGGTAGCGACAATACTAAAGAACATAGCTCTAAAATTAACATGGGAGGGGGTTTTAACAGATGGGAAATTTAATGGGAGGCTACTGCATATTAAAATAAATGGTTGGCATATATTAAATGTGTATGTGCCAACATCAAACAATACAAACATAAAAAAAGTTAAAATTTATTACAGATCTAACTGAATATATACAAGAATTTTCCATGGAAAATTTCTTAATTGGAGGAGATTTTAACTGGGTGACCAACAATATAGATAGGAGCGGGGGTATGAAAAATAAAGATTTAGAAATTAGAAGGGGGGAAATCATCAGAAATTTTATGGACACCAATGAAATAGTAGATGTACGGAGAACAATAAATCCGGACAAGATAGAATTCTCATATGAATATGGAAATGGACAGGGAAGTAGACTTGATACATTTTATATATCCAGAAGAGAAATAAACAAAGTTTTAATATGTGAAATTCAAAAAAATAAAATCTCGAACCATAAACCATTCACACTTACCATAAATACATAAATAAGGATATTGGAAACTAAATAATTCTATTCTATTGGAATGTGATTACACGGAAAGAATAATAGAAATTTTAAACAATTTTAATACGAAACAAGGAATATTTTAAAATCGTAGGAAGATTTAAAAGAATTGATTAAAAAACTTATTAGATATACAGCACTATAAAACAAGACAAAATAAGGGGGGTAGAGCAAAGATACAAAGATATATGTAATAATAAGGAAGTAAGTGAGGAGGAAAAAGATAAAGTTAGGAAGGAATATGATAAGATACAAAATTACAGAAAGGATGGAAATAAAGTAAGAGCATGAAAATTTGACAACATATATATAAAAGCAAAAGGTATATATAGAAGGGAAGAAATAAGGGGAGGAGAAGAGAAAAATATGGAATCCTTAAAGAAAAATAACACAATACTTACAGAAAGAATAGAAATAATGCAAGAAATTCATGATTTTTATAAAGAATTATACACCTCACAAAATATAGGGTACGATGAAATAAATAATTATTGTAAAAATGCCACTTTTAAAAAAATAAATGAAGACTCTAGAATTAAATGTGAAACTTTTATAACAGCAGAGGAAATAAAGAGAGCAATAATACAATTAAATAAAGGTAAATCCCCAGGGTCAGACGGTCTCACCGCTGACTTCAATACAAAATTTCAAATGCAATTAATGCCAGGCAAAAAGAAGGAGGGGATTATCACATTAATATATAAGGGGAAAGGGGATACGCAGGAACTGAAAAAATGGAGACCTATATCGTTACTGAACACTCATTATAAAATACTTAGCAAAATTCTAGCTAATAGGCTTAAAACATGTATGGGGAAAATAATTAATTTAAATCAAAGTTGTGGGGAGGTGGGTAATAAGTATTAAAAATAATTTACTAACTATACAAACAGTGATTGAATATAAAGAGAATAAAGGAGATAAAGGAGCGATGATCCTATACAACCAGGAAAAAGTTTTCGATCGCATAGAACAAAGCTATCTAGAAAATATTTTAATAAATTATGGTTTGGGGTCCATTTTTTGTACATGGGTAAAGACACTTTATAAAAATATAATATCGGTAGGGCAAATAAATGGGTCGACAACCAAAAGTTTTAAGATTGAAAGATCAGTAAGACAGGGATGCTCCCTGTCAATGCTACTATATGTTTTAGCTATAGAAGCACTATGTACAAAGATAAATAATAATAAAAATATACAAGGAATTAAAATACCGAATTTAGAAAATGAATTTAAGAAGTCTATGATTTTGGGAAGGCCTCGGGATCAAAAATAAATCACGCAAAGACAGAAATATTATTGATAGGCAACTGGCGTGGAAACCACCCAGGTTTACCACCGGAACTAATAAAATCACAAGTGAAGGCCTTAGGGGTATATTTCGGGTATAATGCTATAGAAAAAAATTATAATTATTCGAGAGACAAAGTCCAATCACAAATAGAAATATGGCTATGCTCACCTCTAAACTTAATGGAAAGGACACAGATTGCACACACATACATATATAGCACTTTGTGGTACATAATGCAAATAGTAGATTTTAAAGATACCTGGTTGGAAATTATAGATAAAAAAAAATAATTCATTTTATATGGGGAGAGGAAATGCACCTTCTCGCAAGAGAGCATCTATATCAACCAAAAATTGAAGGAGGGCTGGGCACACCTTACTTGAAATATAAAAAGATTGCATATATGATAAATAGAATAAGGAATCTACAGACAAAAAAGCATTTCGCGTGGGCGGCTTTATATATATACTTTTATGGATACGTAATTAGTAATATGTCAGAAATATATAGGAACAACAAATTAATTAAACTAATTGAACCACCAAGGAATCTGATCTCAATTAAAAATGTAATAATGAAATATAAGAACACTAATAAAATATGGACTGAGGAAAAAGATAAATTAATATATTAAATTTTAATGAAGGAGGTCAATAAAAATGTTCAATATGAAGTAAAATTAACCAACCCAGGAGTAAGATGGGAAAGAATATGGAAAAAGTGAAAAAATATTAAATCCAACAAAAAACAAAGTTGAATTTACAAATACATTCATGATGTATGGGTCACGGGAGACTTCGCCTTTAGAAGGCATGTAACTAACTCCATATCAATGTGCCCACTCTGTAATAGTACTTTATATACAAAGAGGCATGTAATGTTAAAATGCAAAAATACTGAAATAGAGATGGAAATATTAATTAATAAAATACTAGAGCGAAATGGAGTATATCAGGAAGATGATATATTATACACCAACAATATCAAAGAGAACAAATTACATGAAAAAGTAATTACATATATCACTAATACTATGGGAAAATGTTTTAAAGGAAATTAATAAATATTGGATTTTAGCATCACAGAATCAACAGTGTTCTTGTCTGCATGATAATAAAAATATAATCAATAAATACAAAATTAATTTAGATCTAAAAGAAGCCAGCACAATATCAGGTGCTGATGTTTTAGAGGACCCAAGTATAAACACTGTGGGAGATGGGAACCAGTATATCTTCCCAACAAGGGGGAGGTACGCCGCAAAGGCGAGCTGGATCCTACTCACTCGCATGTTAAAAAGGCCAGCCTCACAAAATTGAACATAAACATAATAATAAGTATTATCCAACATAATATAGAGACAGGAACACTAGAATATAACAACTTACAACAAGGGAAATTCGCAGTAGCTAACATAAATTAACTCTGCACGTAGGAACAAAATGGAAAACACATAAACACGGGGGTGGGGTGGGGGTGGGGGTATGTGACTCATAGTAAGATATGAGGACGAGTGATACCAATGCTTCATGGCTAACGTGTAGTAGTACGGGTCACATCAGAGTGTCTGAAGAATGAGGCATAACCAAATCAACATTACGAAACAAGAAAACACAGGAAACAATATCAAATACTAACAACTGCGAATTTTTATCCCGTCCATATACACTACATATACACTACAGACACACATACCATAACACAGATTTAATTTTTTTTTTTTTTTTTTGTATACAAATCAAAGAGAGAGAACAGCAAAATTTTAGAATGGCTTTAGACCATAACATATACGGAGACAGGGGGAGCACAGAGTATAGTCCCTGCGCCGGAGAAAATTAAAACATCACACCACTAGAGGTCGCGGTTGTAAGGGGCGCCAACTCACATCTCAGCCACAGACTAAAAATGATGCACCACCAGTCTCCAATTGATAATCTCATCACAGAGATTATATAAATATATATTTTGAATTTTATTTTATTTTGTCTCTCACATACAAGTAGATAATAGCTGTATCAAGATTTGAACAATTACAGCCAGTCCAAACAATAATACAGGGGTTTATAGCATACGACAAAACATATATAGCAAACACATATATAGCAAACACTAGACTCATACAGATCCCTAGCAAGGATCACTAAAACTTGTATAATTTAACATGGCAAGGAAACCAGCCGCAAGGGTAATACATGAGGAGTGGAGTACAAGCCATAGGGTAAATGGGAACCTGGGGACGGGATCCGAATCAAGTACGCCCATCTAAAATGTATATCAAGAGGAACCCTAGTCAAAAATAATAAATATATATATAAAAAATTCTTCAAAATTCTATTTGATTTTTATAAGAAACCCACAACAACAGACCTTCGGGTGTACATAAAGATATAAAAAAAACTTTTAAATCTTTCGGCACAAAAGGGGACCACCTCAAAGGCCTCTTAGCTCAACATTGCTAGAGGTCTCAGAAGGGTCCACAGAAAAAAAAGAAAAAAACAAAACAAAACAAAAAAAAGAAAGAAAGAATGGCCAATAAAGGTAGATATAGTGATTAAACCAAAAAATAAGGACTTGCCCGACTTTTCTAAAATAGGAAAAAAGCAGTTGTCCCAGACTAACGACTTGGAAAATTTTACTGGCCCGACTTCGAAAATGAATAGTCCGGGACGTCGGGCTATGAGATTTGCTCAGCCCAGGCAAATATAATAGTCTTTTGTCCCTTATTTGAATACAACAGTATAATAGCAATAGTCTTTTTCATTCATAATTCACCATTTTGTTCCAATATTGGTGCACAAAACGGGAAGGGGAGGGGATTTTCCGTTGCACTGGCAGCAGGATTTGACCAAATCGAGTCCTGCAGATCGTTTTCAAAGTCATATCATCTGTAGTAGTATTGATATTGTTTAGTGGCGTTGAAACTTTCATAGGTGATATTGATGTTTTATCAAATTTTCGCTAAACACGCTCTCCGTGTATATATGGCATTCATCTTGTCTATTTTCATCCTAGTTTGCATGTCAAACGTCAATTATCGGTCGCAAAGCACTATTACGACTTTTTGATAGTATTTCTATATTAAAAATTAGTTTTTACGAATAATTAGTGTTGAAACACTCTGCTTTGCTGAGACATTTAATATTCTAAACACAGATTAGGTTTTTATGTGCATATTATCCAGGACGACCTATTATATCAGGTTGTAATTTGTTTACGGAAAACCTATCCAAATTTATAAACAGTGTTTTGCAACCTTTATTTAAATCACTTCCTTCATACTTTAAAGATACTACTGATTTCATTAAAAAGTTGAAGTCTTTTCCACAACTATCTCATAATTCCCTTCTTGCATCTTTAGATGTAGCATCATTGTATACAAAGATACCGCATGCAGATGGTATCGAGGCGTGTAAATTGACAACAATCCTAATAATAACAAACTATCGAGTGAAGATATTTGTGAAATAATAAAACTTATCCTGGAAAATAATCATTTCCAGTTTAATAGTACAAATTACATCCAAAATAATGGGTACGGGAATGGGTAGCCTTATGACTTCTTCGTACGCTTCCCTTTTCATGGGTAAATTAGAAACATATTTTCTTGAAAACCAAAATTTTAATCCTACGGTTTGGTTAAGATTTTTAGATGACATCTTTATGATCTGGAACCATTCAGAAGAAGACCTACAAGAATTTATTGATCACCTAAATCATTCTCACCCCACAATTAAATTTACTTATTATACTGCATCCAGTACGCATGTATCGTTTTTGGATGTAAATGTCACGAAAAATTCTGACAGTACTATCTCTACAAATCTTCATGTCAAAGAAACTAATATTTACCAGTATGTGGAATATTCGTCTTGTCATCCCAGGTCATGTTAAAACGGTATACCTTATAGCCAGGCGAAAAGATACCGACGTATCATTTCATACGACTGTCAATTACAAAATTCTTTGACTGAATTAAAACATATTTCTAAAGCAGGAATTATTCTATGCATGTATTTTATTCTGCTTTGAATAAACCCCGTAGTCTGACTCAAAATGATTCTTTAAACGCAGTAGAACGTAGGAATGAGAAAATACAGTTCCTTTCATAATACAATATAATCCTTCATTACCTAATATAAATTCTTACAATTAATAAATATTGGAGTCTCCTCAACTTACCAAATAAAAACTGCGTAAAAACACGTTACAAAGGCAAGCCGATTCTTGCTTATGGAAGACTTAGGAATTTGAAAGATTTTATGATCAGAACTAAACCGACAGAAAATATAAAAAAATGTTTTTCCATCATCTAAATGTAACAGACGTTGGTGCTCCTAATGTACAAATATTGCATAAAGTACCTATTTTAGTAACTCCATTACACAAGAATAGTCATCTCTACGTTATAACATTGACTGCATATCAACTGATGTAATTTATTTGATAACCTGTTTTTAAAAAAAATGTAACATGCAATGTGTTGGACAAACACTTCATCAAGTTTCTAATAGAATGAATAATCACCGCTTTCATATAAAAATATGTATGGATCCTCAGTTCTTCTCTAATGTTTCAATACATTTTAATACAAATAATCACTCTTTACGTGATTTTTCTTTCATGCCAATCGATATTGTGCATGGAGAGATGAACAGACTAATTAAAGAAAGTTACTGGATTAATCGGCTATACACTGTGTATCCCAATGGCCTTAATACAAAGGCATTATATTGTATAAAACTTTAATATAAAAAATTGATATGTTGTATACATATATATCAATTACCATCATTGTGTTGGTTGGTCAGGCAGCAGACTAATCGACCAAAAGAGAAACATAGGGATGGATAATAAAAAAAATAATCTTATGGTAAGCCCACCTCTCTCTCTCTCTCTCTCTCTCTCTCTCTCTCTCTCTCTCTCTCTCTCTCTCTCTCATCCTCTCTGTGGACCATCGTCGACCGTCACAAGCTACGGGCGAAAATCCGTAAAAAATCGAGCGTAGCAGATTTTTGCCCTTGGCATGCGACGATGTCTCTGAACCTATGTATGAAGGTAACATTTACAGACAAAACGGCCAACGGAAAGGGGAAAGAGAGATGATGGAGGATAAAAACAATCTTATGGTCGGTAGAAATGTTAATTAAATCATAATAATGATTTTGATTAACTGTAAATAAATTTAAATGTTTTAATTACCTTTTGTTGGTTCGTCATTTCGCTTAGTCTATATTCCACACTAGTTTCAATATACTCGCTGGTGACTGAATGGCTGCGCGTTCGGTGTTCAAGAAGCTAACCGTGCAGTGTTTGTAGTGCTGTACTTAATTAATTTAAAACAACTTTCATGTTTAAATCATAAGTTTGTCATTTATTTATTTATCGGATATGAATGAAAAAAGAAGCTCAAAAAAAAAAAAAAAAAAAAAAACGAAAAGAAGAAAATTATCAATTTCCAATGAGGATTGTGAATAGCTGCAATAGGTGCAGAACTACATTTTATAACGGACACACTGGGCAGGGATGTGAAGGGTTCACTCCCTCCGTCAATACACAGTTTTCTGTAATCAGTCTTAACTCCGTTAGAAATGCAAGTATGTGTATTTGTATGAGATATAAATAAAATATATGTATAGTATGTACGCTGTATCATTAATATACCACGAGATGTATACATTTTTCATTAAAAGGAAACCAGTATATATATATATATACTTATTTGAAAATATGCACTAAATGGACCATTTATTCCCTAAAATGACTTTAAAACTCAAATACAAAGGATATAATAATAGTTTAAATCATCAGTTATTAAATTGTATGTGTAATCTAACTACTACTTGGGATATTTTATATGCAATGTGCATAGTGTCACTACTACTTGGGATATTTTATATGCAATGTGCATAGTGTCACTACTACTTGGGATATTTTATATGCAATGTGCATAGTGTCGCGCAGCTTATATAAGGATGGAAAGGTCCCCTGTGACGTCAAAATTCAAGGAGGTAAGCAATACAATACCAGTGACAGCAATGATTTCAAATGCGTTAACATTTTTCAATAATTATAAATCACTTATTGGGCATTTTTAACCGTAAAAGCTATTTTGCTTTAATCAGTGATAAACTTTATATTCAAATAAAAATCCCACAAAGTGATATACTTTGTCTGTTGACCTTGAAGCTATTCAAATTATTAACATCAGTAAACTGTATCATCGAGATGTAGTCCATTGCGGATGCTAGTGTTATTATTAGTGTTGAGGCTAGATTCCGGATCGGTTTAACATCTTTAGACGTAGAAATTGTTTTAGAAAATTAGTTTCTCTTAACTTGCGTAATAAGGAGTTTTGATTTAGTGTTGCTACTATAGTACAAAGCTTGCTATAATATTTATGGTAGTAATTCTACCATCAGACTATTTGAGCAAGAAATAAAAAATGCAACCTGTATTAAACTCTTTCCTCTGTACAATACATTTTGTATAGATGATCTTTACAAATTACTGATATGATTTTTCAAAAATCCAATATTAACAAACATCGAATAAATATACGAATAGGAACTTGCTGACCATCAGAAATAATATTTGAAATCTTAGTGTTGGTACTATATATATATTAACAGAAAAAATAAACAAGTTAAGTGACTTTTTAGGTTGTTACTATAAGTTTTCGACCGGCCAAAATATTTCCTTATTGGCATCAAGTAAGAACAAGAGATTTCTCATAATTAGTGGCAATACGTCTATTCTAAGGGAAAACATTCCTATATTTTAGTTTCTAATATGTGCTTGAGACGATCTAAAAGATAATGATGCACAGTTTCGAACACACCACAGAAGCAATTGTAATTAAGTGATAAATAATTTTTAAAAAATAAAATCCGCATTTAGAGACAGCAACGGCCTTTTCAAACTAATTAAGTAGAATTGTGCCAATTACATTGAAAACATGCCGAATTCGTATAATCATGGCTAAAATTTCTTTTTTAGCGATAAGAAAAAAGAAGAGATAATGCACTATGGTAGATAAAGAACAAATCTTAATATTCTGTCATGTCAGTGGATAAATTCAAAATTGACTAAATTACAACAACTTCCTTATATTGTTACTCTGTATCTGATATTCTGGAAGAAAATGCAAAAAAAAAAAAGCATAAACGAAATTTGTACGCTGAGATAATGCATAAAAACGACAAAGGACGTTGTGATATTTATGCGCACTTTCACCAAAAAGAAAGAAAGCTTGCGAATTATCAATGAACATATTGCAACAAAATTATGTTATATAAACCAATTATTGTATGTTTTTGTATTTAATATTACTTTAAATTGCACGCCATGGACGCTTAAGAAAAACTGTGTGTACCTAAAACACTGAACTTGTTTAAGGTAGAGGAAAGCTTAATTGCGATTAGATCTAGTTTCCTCTGTCTTGGACTTTAATTTTTTATTATTTGTTGTTTAAGGTAGAGGAAAACTTAATTGCAACTAGATCTAGTTTCCTCTGTCTTGGACTTTGCTTTTTTATTATTTGGCTGCTATTATTCTGCGTTTCGCAACACTTTAAGCCAGAGAAAACTTGGTCTAAAATAAAGACGAAGAGTGATATCTCAATTTTCAAATGTTTTACCTCACACCTCGTGCAGGACACGTGTTGATGGAATGAACCAAGGCGTTTCAGCTTTATTTGTCTCTCTTTCTCTTTTGATGTTTCTCCTTTACACTCATCTCATTAGAAAAATATGCATCAATTCATAGTTTCAACTAACCTTCTGCATGACAACTTACTTTATTAGTTTTCCTGTCTTTATTTCTATCACTCATCCTATTCCAACACATATGCAACAACAAAAATACAGACACACAGACAAATACCCTATTCACATGCACCTGTTTACATTCGTGTGCCAATTGACATGCACATGGAAATTTACACACACACACACACACACACACATATATATATATATATATATATATATATATATATATATATATATATATATATATATATATATATATATATCCTTTGAAAGAATTGCACACGTATATAAAATTGTATGATCTATAAAAATTGCGCCATCTTCGGGGTTAATGTAAAAGCAAATTTGTACATGTGTACATTTGTAAGGTATGTAAATTCCAGCATGTTAATGCATACATAGATGTACACACGTGTACGTTTTAATACATTTATTATAAAAATGTATCCAATAAGTTGTATAGAGATTGTTTTTAAATATTATCTAAGTGCTAAGTTCAGCTTGGAAAACAAGCCTGTTTGTTCCTGGTTACTCGGTTCCAGTGGCATTTTTTTTACTCTAAGACACATCTGTCTTGGAAATCGTTCTATTATTTGGCTATTATTTTCCATTTCTAAGACACATTGCCATGACAAAGACTATTGCACAGAAATCGTGTGCGGATAATAACAAAATGATGTCGTATTTGATGGCAGGTGTTTTCAAAGTCTTACCTCCATTTAGGAAGTAAAATATTAAATAAATGATTAGCCTGAACATCGATCTTCACTTCCAGAGAGATATCGATCCAATCCAGCGTAAATTTTTCGCCTAATCTACTTCATTTGTCATCGTTCATGTTTCAGCCATTAATGTTTCCCACAGCATCTGTAAAAGGCATGGTAATCATCCTTTCCAGATTACAACTTCAGCACACAGAGGGTACTTTCAGCGCGTTCAGTGGCAGCGTGAGGGTTCGAGGCGCCCGGGGACAATGTTCTTTAGTGGCGCCCCTACTTTGCCACAGAGAACAATTTTGATGCCAGTTACCAATCTCCAACAACCCCCATCTCCCCATCTACGCCCCGATTACAGCTGCAAAAAAGCTCCCGACGGCGTCCCCACCCCCGCCTCGCCCGGCGCCCGGGGGTAATTACATCCCCCGACCCCCAGTCGCTTAAAGCATTTTGAGGGGCAGACTTTTTTTATCGTAATGTAGCGTTCAGTTAATAATAATAATAATAATACTACTGACATCAGTTTATTATTATCATTATTATTATTAATAGTAGTAGTAGTAACAGTAGTAGTATTAGTAGTATTATTTTACTCAATGATTAAATTTAATAAGTACTTTGAGAAGAAAAATCTCTGCACAATATACGTGTTCGAGATTTGTTCATATTTAATGCATTTATAATTAGCATACACAGCTGTAACTATAAAAAGTCAAGTCAGACGTTTGATTACTATTCATACATTCATATTATAAGAATAGAAAATGTTCATAGTCTTTGCAAAATTTGCTCTTACCATCACCATTTCTTTCAATTTTCTTTTTACAGACGCTATTTTGTCATAAAGTTGCTAATCAGTGTGAGAGTATTTTGAAGCTTTTTCACGATTATATACACGTGGAGAGGTTGTAATTTGCCTCTATTTTTGATTGTAGCTTTTCCGATGAATGTCCAATAATCGGAGCGTCATTTAGAATAAAGAAATTTGACAAGACCAAGCCATCGGCCGCAAAGACAAATTGAATTGGAAAAGACACTTCCTTTAATAATATCTACAAACGGGCATGCCAAATACTGTTCAGCGAATGGATACACTGCCGCGAGCATTTCAGTTTACAAATAACAAAGACCTCTGCCGCTTACGATCATAACAATCATATTATATATAGCGGCCATTTTGTGAGCGAGACACGAAAGGGGCATTTTCCAACCGAAAAAAAGCCAAGTTGTTACAAAAAAGGCCAGGCGGAATGTTAAAGACGGCTTGGCGCGGAAAAATAACGACAAGGCGCGTGAATAAAACACTATGGCGTGACCCCATCCTAAAATGGTTTGTGAGAAACACTAGACATTTGTAAATCTAGAGGTTGCACTATGTACCCTGAAATCTTAATCCAGGTTTGGGAAATTGCAACACGGTTGTGCACAAAACATATTGCACTTCTACAACCATGTGTATCATAGTCCACTTATATGTTGTTCTCACTTTGACATATATCGGGGTTCTTTTTCACCTTGAAAGCGTAACATTTGTTTTATACATCAAAGTCAAACAAAATAATTGTTTTACTTATATTTATTAATTAATTTTTACTCTAATGTTTTTTCCCTCTGTTTCTGCTTCTTTAAAAAAACTGAACATGTAAGTCATACAACTTTACCCTATATTTAGATTAATAAATTTTACTCCAGACTTAAAAGTATTACTAGAAATATAAAAACGCAGCTTTTTGATTGGTCAGAACAGTTTCAAGTAAGATCTGCAGTTGAGTAAAGTTTTACGACTGAGGGGCAAGACCCATTCGTCATGAACCTTTGCTCTACTCCAAATCTTACAAGAAAATATTCTGACCAATCAAAAAGATGCATTTTCGATTTAAAGTAATATTAAAAATCTGGAGTAAAATTTATTAATCGAAATGTTGAGTGAAGTTTTAGGACTGAGAGGTCAGGACAATGTGGCGAACAAAAATCACCAACTTAGGCTAAAATCATAAACGGAGAAAACCCAAGACATAATACCCATCGTAACAATCATGCCAGTGTCTTGCAAAATTGACTAGTACATACGTGTGCAAAGTTGCACATGTGTAAATATGCTAACTGTGTGCAGATTTTGTGCACGAGAATGGGGTAATAGTGAACGAAGGTCGAATGCATTCATCTATCCCAAAATTGTATTACGGCTAGGATAATTAAACCAACGGCCACCCCACCCACCTATCTGCCATTCCTAAGAACTAACCAATCACGTGTCAGAAGTGGTTGCTGGTAAGATCTAATTAAATGTAGTATTCGCTTACCCTCCCGTTTGTTTGTACCCCACCACCACCACCACCACCGATTTTAAAAACGAAAAGCGTCAAAGATTTAAAAAGATGCATAAAACTTAGTCATTTCATTCATCAGTTTATACAATCTAACCTTGTTGTCGCCAGATTGTCCCTAACAACATCAACTTGTTGACGTTTCAAACAAAACGGGAGTTTCTTGAGTAACACGGTCGCCATATTTCCGTTGACGAGTCTATATTTTCAGACAACAGATGTAATGTAGTTCGCCGTCTTCGATAAACTCTGAATAATTTTGTAAATTTCAGTAAATATGGGAGTTACATTCCTTTGAACACATGTATACAAGAGTTACACCCTTTTATTTATTCAATTGTTTTTAAATATTAAAACTAGACATTGAAAATGTCGGATGCAGACGACAATTTTTTTTCTTCCTGAAAATGGACTGTTCTAGAAACTGGTAAAGGACAGAGAGCAGTCTGTCTGGTTATTTACATCAACAGCTTCCGTTCGGTTTGAAACTCGAACAAGACGACAATGTTAGGGGCCACCTGGCGACAATCAGGTTAGCAAATTCTACATTGATGAATGAAATGACTAAGTTTTGTGCAATTTTTATATCCTTGCTGCTTTTCGTTCTTATAATCGGTAAGGGGGTGGGGGGTACAAAAAATGGGAGGGTAAGCGAATACTATACACACACCTTAGACACTTAGGTGACATACCGTATTTTACTTTAATTATAGTAACTTGGAACATCAGTATCTGAAACAATCAAGATTTGATTTTATTGAACGTAGAGACTAAACTCATTGTCATAAGCATTACTATACTTGAAGCTTTCATTTATTAAGTTTTAACAAATATAAAAATTAATATGCTAATGAAGTAGGGGGAGATAAATGTCTTTTGCAGTAGGGTCAGTTATCTGATATTTTTCCTTTGAAGTTCTACATGCAATTAAAGGAGAGTATTAGATACTCTGAATGTGTTTCATAGACATAGGAAGTAACTGAACAATATTATACGATGGGTATTTGAAAAGTTCTGAATATTTTGTTATAACTTTATTGTTTTTTTGAACTTGTCAATAAATTTAATGCCGATCGATATAAAAAAATAACCTTCTATACAATGATCTGCAGCTGCACGTGCAGCAAGCCGGACACTTGCAGATATATGCGTGTCACGTACCATATGTAAATGACAGTGACGTGAACATGTCAGAGCAGAACAATTGTGCTACATAGCAAAAAGCATACTGTAAAACCCATGCGCTCTTGGGGCACTCTCTGACTGATATCAAGATCGGCTTGAATAAAGTTTACGGATGTAATTCTCTGTCATATCCTACAATTTTGAGGTGGTTTCGTCGTTTTTAAGATGGACGCTAACCCATGAAAGCTGATCCACGTTCTGGAAGACCGTTGTCTGTGATTAGTGTGCGGGAAGTGGTTGCTGTGATGGGGGTAATTGATGAAGATGTTTGATATACAGTGGATGATATTGCTATTATCAGGGGCATTAATTCGTCAGCTGTTTTTAATATATTGAAGAATCATTTGAAGCTCAGAAAGGTTTGTGGAAGATGATTCCCGCATTTGTTGACGCCTGATCAGAAACAGACTAGGGTTGAAATCGTCAAACAGCTACTCGCCAGATGTGAACAAAGTTACCAGATACGTTTAAATGAGATTGTCACAAGTAATGAAACATGGATTTCCTTTTTTGAACCTGACTCAAGAGAAAATATTTAAGTCTGGATCGGAGAAAACAAGCAAAGACTACAAATCGATCGACGTAGTCGGACTGTCAAGAGAGTTTTATACGCATTATGTTTCGATGTAAAAGGCACGGTCGTCCAGGTATGGACATTTTTATGCCTCTAAAGTGTTTCCAAAGTTGATGGCACACTACCGAATCACCTGTCCGCGCACCGGTACTGGATATATCCATCTACTCCATGACAACGCACCATTGCATAAATTCGCCGTCGTGACAGACTTCCTGAAGGAGCACAGCATCCAAACTTTGTCACATCCACCATACAGCCCTGATTTAGCTGCAAGTGATTTTTGATTGAATCCCGTTATCAAAGTTTGTCTGAGGGGCAGACGATTTTTGAAAGCCGCCATGCCGTTGGGAGTGCAGTTTTCCAGTATATGGACAATATGCCAAAACGTGGATAGAAAATGGCATTTACTAATTGGATACTCAGACTGAGAAAGTGTGTAGAGGTACATGGGGAGTACTGTGAGGAGAGGCCACTCGTGACAATACAAAATGTTTCCACTTCACGAGTGAAATATTTCCGTATATCTACTCAACAAACGTGGATTTTCTTTTTATTATATATTTTTTATAGGAAAAAGCCGTCGATTTGCATGGGTTTTCCCCATTCTGAGTCAATGCGATTAACAGCCGCATTACTACATCGATAAAAAAAAATACGTTCCTAAATTTTACAATAATTTTGGTACGGCGACGTTTTACAAACTTAGCTTGTACATAGCATGCATCGAATTGTTTATTTTGTCAAAATAATGACTGTATTCGTACGAAAATGAAGACATTTGTAGTTTTGTTAACACATTTCATATGCGGATTGATACTGTTGGGGTGGGGTAGTAGAAACATAACAGTGCGGTTGTATCTCACAGGCTTCAGAGCGTAACATCTGTAAGCAAAAGATTTTAATGATTGTGAGTTTACTTGTAAAAGTTTTCGTTCTTCATTTTATTTATTTCTACATTCAAACGTAAATTTTTGTGTGGCCTTCGCAAGTTTGCAGTCTAGCTCGGAATATTTATACAAAGTTAAGAGAGAGGGAGGACTTGGTATCCCGCATTTACGATACAAAAAGATATTAAATGTTATAAACAGATTAAGAAACCTGCCAAGTAAAACAAGGTATATATGGGCAGCATTACATATATAATATATATGTATACTTTTTGATACACTTATATCCAGGAAATATATATAAACAATAAATTAACAAAATTAATAGAACCACCAAGAAAAATGGGATATATAAGAAATATAATTTTTAAATACAGAAATAAACATCAAATATGGGCAGAAAAGATGGATGATAATATATATATATCTATATATATATATATATATATATATATATATATATATATATATATATATATATATATATACACACACACAATTATTAACCTGGAAATCAATAACAAAGTGCGTTATCATGTATAATTGGACAACCCAGATGTAGAGTGGGCAGTGGTATGTGGAAAATGGGCTGGAATAAAAACAACGGCCGTACAAAGTCAACTATATAAATAAGTACACGACCTATGGCTAATTGGAGAAACGGCTTTTAAAAGACACATGATAAGATGAATACCAGTATGTCCACTGTGTCATAAAAATATGTATTCTAAAATGCATGTAATACTGTACTGCAAAGAAATGGAAATAGAAAGAAGCAGTATTAAAAAGAAAATACAAGACAAAAATGGCAATTTTCAAGATAAAAATATTCTTTATACAATAATATAAATAATGGAAAGTTATATGGAGAATTTACGAATTGTATCACAAATGTAATGAGAATTTGTGGTACTATAACAAAGGCAGAGAACTTATTTACGAACAATATGCAATAAGAATGGCACGGGAGGTCTGGAAGAAGAAGTGAAAGAAAGAAAATGAAAAGAAGGGCATATGCTCAAGAAAGTTTAGAGAGAAGATTTGTGGAAAACCCCCAAAAGTTTAGACTAAAAAGAAATCAACTGGACACCACTGGACAATATATAAGATAAAGGGTGTTGATTTCTTAGAGGAGCAAAATACAACCACTGTAGGGAGAGGATTCAGTAGGCCTCCCCACTAGGGGGTAGGTTCGCGGATACGGGCCACCTGGATCCTACTCTATAACATGTTGAAAATGCCAACCTCACCAAAAACGGACTCTACCTAAAAAATAGTACCAATAGCATCATGGCACACACACTGAGAATGTAAAGATAGAGTCCATTATGGGAATTTTCACTTCTCTAATAAATATCTGAATGCCGGGATGGAGGGGCTCCCCAGCATCCCAACAGTCACAAAGATACAGGCTCACAAAAAGGGATAAGTACAAAAAAATTAAAGGACTGTATACGTTTGAGCAAATGTCTAAATAATAAGATTAATAGAAATACTAAAGCAAACATAAAAATGGCGATATAATATGACAAAAAAGCTAACATAGATGTAACAAACACATAGGTACATACAGTAGTACAGACGGGTACAGAGAATCATACAACCTGGGAAGTACGACATGTAGATAATGCAGGGGTATGCTACGTGGCTAGCGCGAGGTAGACAGGCCTGCAGAGGAGCCACAGATAACTGGGGAGCATGGAACATGGACAAGCAATACAGATATATAAGGGAGAAAGCAATAAGAAGAAAGAAAAAAAATGATACTAACAAATATTTCTCTAATATAGTTTGAGACTCAAAACATATAGTTCTATTCTATTCTTTTTAGAGAATCTTCATTTGTGTTGAAATATTGCTTTTTGGACATTTATTTTTTTTAAGGAGGAAAATACGCGTAGGAGATAGAGGAGGATAAGCTAATAATTGAAATAACCCAAAAATGGCACCGTCTTTCTGAGGGGAAGAAATCTGACCGAGCGCTGTCCGGGTTCTCTTTCCGCCTGAGAAAAGAAGGACGAAGCCACCCCATTTTAAAACGCATATCATGCAATCATATACAACAACAAAAACCATTATTCGTTTCCTAGTTTTTATTTTTAATCTTTGCTAATATTAACATACCATATCCTCCTCACCGTGTACTACTATTAATAGATTCCAAAAAGAATTCTAACCAAAAATGTAGGAATTCAGAAATGTAAAAATACACATGAAAGTAGAACCAATACTCCAACCTTGAGAGATTCTTACGATTATTGAGATATATGGTACCAAGTTATTATTGTGTGTGTGTGTGTGTGTGTGTGTGTGTGTGTGTGTGTGTAAAAATAAATAAAAACTCACATAAGATTAGAGCTATTATTGCCGTCCAAACAAGAACACAAAATTATAGCATCTCACAACATAATATAGCATGTATACATATAGCACACACCGGACAAAAAGAATTCCTGGCAAGGATTATAAAAATGGGGATAACATGGCATGGAAACCAGCCACAAGGTGTAATGCTTGAGGAATGGAGTACATGCCAAAATAATACTTTCCTTTTAGACCAAGGGGCAGAACGAATGGAAACAAGAACCTAAACAAGTATGCCCCATCAAAAACAATATCAAAACTCAAAAATTATAATATCTATAGAAAATTATGTATCCAAATTCTATTTGTTTGATTTTTTTTAAAAAACACCACAACAACAGACCTTTGGAGAACACAAACAGATATAAATTTTTTTATATAATTTTTGGAACAAATGGGGATCCCCCTGAAGGCCTCTTAGCTTAACATAGCTAGAGGTCCAAGGGTGTCCACAAATAAAATGAGAAATGCGGTGGTTTTGTTTTTAATCACACACACACACACACACACAGAGAATTCATATATACATCATGTACATTGTGCATACATTTGTGTATCTTTTATCATGTAACTGTGACAATAACATTTTATGAAAAATAAACATTAGAAAAAAGAAACAAACAAAAAAAAAAAAAAACCCAGCTATATAGTATAGGTTACCGTTGAGAAGCAGAAATACCCCAAAACATTGTAGGCAAAATATTTTAAAGCGGGTTCAGCCCAACCAAACCAATTATTAAGAAAGTGTTTATGACCCACGCCAATAACAACAGCAGTGACCAAATACAATAAATTTTTCAATGAAGTTCATATATAATATTAGAATTTAAACCTATTGGATAGATAGTATCCAGATGGTGAATCCCATATGTTTCTTTTAACAGACATTCCATTTCCGAATTAACAATTTCAATTGCCTTAAATGAAAAATCTTGTAAATTATGGAAACCGTCATCAAAGTGCGTGGAGACATGGGATGGATCAATAAATTTATTTATGTCAAATCTCCGTTTGTTCATGTGTTTAGATACTTGCTAACGTGTATAGATACTTGCTGACAAAAGGAAATGCAGACATTTTGAATTAACACCAAAAGTTTCAAAAACATATGATTACTTTTTGTTCCCTTATGTCTAAAGTTAAATTTTATCAACCAGACCACACCAAATGCTCTTCCCTTTATTTCCTTCATCCCTCTCATTTCATTATATATTTGTACGACACATATCGTTACCTTTTCCACAACTCTTGCCAGCATGCTCATCAATTAAGTTTATAGTGGAGAGGAACTTGTAAGTCGAAAAACTTGTTTCCAATCTTTTTGGCTTGTATTCATATTTGTGATCTTTTTGCCAATGAAATATGTTTAAACTAAACCACCTCCGCCTCCATCTCTGGACTTAATGCTTAATGTGACTGCTGTCAATCCAGCGGAGAAAGAACAATTCTGTAATTTTCAATCAAGTTTCTATTGCAACTTTCATGACTGTGTTTATCACAACACCATCTTACCCTAATATGGTCCCTCTTCTTATATGCTGTTTTGGGTTTCTTAGGGCTACTGGACCTGGGGTCGCAGAGGTAGGTGTCACCTGGGTCAGTCTCTTTTCCAGTTGGGGTGAACTTGTGGGCATGAGTTCATGAACTTTTGACAGATAAATCTAGGGAAGGGAATTCGGTAATATACTGTTTGTCTTTTAAATCCCAATTCGATCTGCGGCATCTGTACGGGGTTATTGCACGTGGCAGCGAATTGAGCGCTACAAATCACCGAATACTTCGTAGCTGACCAGTTCTTTCTTGTTTATTTCACGAACTGTTTCCTCTTCCTGAAAAGCCTTTCATTTTGGGGGAAATAAGTGCAGAGTGTATCCGCTGCTTGTACCGTTTCTGCAACCTGCTACGAATCATCTTTTTCACTAGCTTGGGTTAAAGTCCAGTCAATTTTCCTAAATTTGTAGTTTCAAAATTGACGGCCTGGGCACATGCGAAAATCGAGCCCAGCTCCCTCTGCTTTACCCGTCGGATTAAATGGGATAATTTTACGTTCGATAACTCTGATCAAGTTGTCCCTAAATAGACCGTTTTAATGTTGTATCCATATTCTAAAGAAACAACCTGTTCACGTTTTCGTTATCAAAATGTCCGAATAAATTCAGCTGAAACACAACGAAAGTGCAAAATTATCTCCGTGTAATTGAACCGTGTAATCCGATTACATAAAATGGCGCGTGCTGCAGTATCCTTGCCTCGTTTTGGATAAGGTTAACGTCATGTGTAAATTATCTATTAATAGGATTAATCATCACGAAAACACCTCGCATATCCCCAGGCGTCGATATCACCACAATCTCAGTAGGGTGCCATTAATTAATGATAATCTATTTTCGACGGATTATTAGTGGGGGAATAAAAAGAAAAGAATATATTGGCAAGGCAAACATATATCGACGACTGTACCCAGGCTACTCTTTCACATGCTGGAGTGCTAATCGTGTAAACAAAATGATCCATACCTTGCACTACTGATTCTGTGTTCAACTCGCTACATCACAGGTCATTCGGGTCACGGAAACTGTCTAAGACCATTTCTGCACAAATGCGTTTTCCAAAATCGTGTGCAAAATGGAGAACAGCTCACAAATGCGTTTTCCAAAATCGTGTGCAAAATGGAGAACAGCTCACAAATGCGTTTTCCAAAATCGTGTGCAAAATGGAGAACAGCTCACAAATGCGTTTTCCAAAATCGTGTGCAAAATGGAGAACAGCTCACAAATGACTCAAGGAATTTATATATATATTTATTGGAGGGGGGGCTGGAGATTTTGGAGGGGGGGGGCATTTTTTCTATCTATTCATATTACACAGCTATAACGAGACTTTCTGCCTCAGTTTTAACTTTAAGATGTCTCCTCTGCAGAATAAACTTTACACAGATGATCTTTACAATAATTTTTTTAAAAAAATGACATGATTAAGAATACAATTGAAATATGAACAAATATTTAAAAATTACAAAACAAAAAATGCAAAGATAAAAGGACACAATATGGCTAGCTATCAGAAATAATATTTGACTGTGCATGTGTTGGTGCTGACGGGTCTTGGTGGGGTAGATGGGTTTATATATATATATATATATATATATATATATATATATATATATATATATATATATATATATATATATATATATATATACATATGATAAAAGAAAAGAGAAATAAGTTTCTTGAATCTTTTTGGTTGTTATTATAAAGATTTCTACCGCCCAAAACATCTCGTCATTGGCATCAAGATATAGCAAGGGATTTCCCATAAGTAGCGACGATAGATCTATTCCAACAAAAAACGTTCCTATACTTGTGTTTCCAATAATCATCTAAGAGAAAGTGCTGCGCATTTTGAGTACACAATTGTAATTAGGGTGATGAATGATTTTTGTTAAAAAGATGTAAAATTGTGCAAATTACATTAAAAACAAAGCCACATTTGTATGATCATGTCTACAAGTTTTTCAAATATGGAATATCTAATTTGAGATTATAAAGGTCCTTTTCTTTGTCTTTTTATATTGAAGCAAAAAACAACAGGTAATGCATTATAATAGAGTAAAGAAGAAGTCCTAACACTGTCATGCTAGCGGATCAATTCAAAATTAGCTACAATATAACAACTATCCTTATTATCTTTTTTTCTATATGTGATATTCCTGAAGATAATACATAAATATCACAAAGGAAAAGTGTGAACGTTGCCATATATGTGTGTATTTTCAGTAGAAAAAGAGAGCTGGCGAATTTTCAATCAGACACATTATAGAAAATTAAGCTTGGACCGTAATATGTGCAACAAATTATGGCTTTTTTTGGGGGGCGGGTATATTAACGCATTAGAGAGATTGTGTGTGTGTCTAGAATATTGGTCTGGTAGTTTAGTTTAATGTGGAAAAAAGCTTACCTGCGATTGTATTGAGTTTCCTCTGCGCTTTAAAGTTGAACAATCAGGGATAGGTAATAAGTTTGTGATGAGTTGCCTCCTTGACCAATCTGACACTTCTCATAACTTGAAAACTACTTGACAGATTTTGATAAACTTGTTACCATTGGTAATATTAAAATATCATCTTTATTTGTATCATGTATATTTCTAAACTTCAGTGTCACTTTAATCACTACTGAACCTAGTTTTATTTGTCCTGGACTTCGCGTTTTATTATTTAGCTTTGTTTTGCGCTTCGGAAAAATTTAAGCCTGGGGAAATTCTGTCAAACATTGCGCAGTGTTTTGATGTAAAATTTTCCAGATATTTTACCTCAAAAACTTATACGCATGCATAACTAACATTACGAAGTGAAGTGATGTAAAATTTTCTAAATATTTGACCTCAAACCTATACGCATGCGTAGAACGTTTTGATGGAATGAATCTTGGCTTCTCGTCTTTCTTCACTGCTCTTTTTTTTTTCTTTGGGGGGGGGGGGATGTTTCTTCTTCACACTCATAAAATTAGAAGACCACACATCAGTTCATACTTTCGTCCCGTCTTCTGCATACCACAACGTACAAATGCATTTGTCTTCCTGTCTCTATTTCTAGCACATGTGCAAACAACAAACATACAGACAGACAAATACCCCTTTCTCTTGCACCTGTTTACATTTGTTTACAAATTTAAATTGGTATAAGTATGTAAATAGTATCTTGTGAACGGATTTGCGCACGTATATCAATTTGTATGATCTGTAAATATGCACCATCTCCGGAGTTAGTGCAAAAGCAAATTTGTACATATTGTAAATTTGCATGGTATGTGAATTTCATGTGAACGCATAAAAATATGCACACTTGTGAGTTGTAATAAAAAAGTTTCTCAGAAGTTAGCAAAGAAATTACAGCTAAGTTTAGTTTGGAAGATAAGTATGTTCCCTCCCCCCCCCCCCGCCCCCCCCCGCCCCCCCCCCCCCTGCGGCTGAGATCTTAGGCCAGATTTAGCAACCTATCTCACGGTGGACTCGGTCCATATACGGCACTTCTTTAAACGTGTTTATATTCTATACATTGACCTGACCTCTCTGTCATAAAGTTGTACTCAGCATTTCGAGTAAAATATGTTACTCCAGACTTGAAAATCTTCCTCAAAATCTAAAAATGCAGCCTTTTGATTGGTCAGAATATATATCTGTTTCAAAGCGAAGATGGAGGACCAGGCTAACTGCGTAGTTTATATGTTGTTTCCTAAATGGAAGTAAGCCCTGGAAAACACATGCCATTTTTTTTCCTCTCACATGATTTATATGCATCACTCTATGTCTTGGAAATGGAAAGTAATAACCAACAAAGTCATGGAAATGGACAGTAACAACCAAAGAAGTCATGGAAATCGAAAGTAATAACCAAAGATGTCATGGAAATGGACAGTAATAACCAAAGAAGTCATGGAAATGGACCGAAAAAACCAAATAAGTTATAGAAATGGACCGAAATAACCACACAAAAAGTCATGGAGATGGACAGTAATAACCAAAGAAGTCATGGAAATGGACAGTAATAACCAAAGAAGCCGTGGAAATGGACCGAAATATCCAAATAAGTAATGGAAATGGGCAATAATAGCTAAATAATTAAACTATTTCCAAGACAGAAAACTTGGTCTATATTCATATGTCTATCGTACAAGATATGTTGTTAATGCGTGGTTTGGAATGGATGGATGGATGGATGGATTGGTTGGTGGGTAGATGAATGTTACGTGATTGGTTGGTGGGTAGATGAATGTTATGTGATTGGTTGGTGTGTAGATGAATGTTATGCGATTGGTTGGTGGGTAGATGAATGTTATGTGATTGGTTGGTGTGTAGATGAATGTTATGTGATTGGTTTGTGTGAAGATGAATGTCATGTAATAGAATAAACCCTAATTACAGTGACATATATCTGATAAATGTGAAAATTGTCCTCATCGAACAGGTGGTTGCTTACTAAAGGTTATTTCTGCAATGACTTGGGGTAAGGGACCTTCAAAAAGTGACCTTTATAAGGCAGGTATGGTTGTAATATTCTTCATATAAAAAATCTGGCGACTGAAAGTATGAAAGGACTGAAAAAGCAATTATTACTTTTGTTTCCTCAGTGAAAGAATGAATTCATTACAAATGTTTTTCATTGTATGCACCATTTCCACCTAAGTTGTAAACAATTAGGTGGTAATTTTGTTCCTAAATACAAATATATCCATTTCACAACCTCCTATTAAGAGCATCATCTGCCTTGTCTCCTGTGCTGGGAGCCTATCGAGAACTAGGCTAAGGTTTCGAACAACTGACTGACAGCATTGTGACGCAAAGAACACAGTCCAACATTTTGCATGTTGTTCTCGTAAATATGAGTGTATTCAAATTTAAATCATTGGTCACAATTTTAATTTTGCCTTTCTTCTTTTAAAAAAATGTGTTTGTCGACAAACTTCTTCTTCCTACACCAAGTTTTTGCCCCCCCCCCTCCCCCAGTCATTGTATCGTATATGATATTTATTTATGTATTTATTTTTCCGAGTGAAATTTCATTTAAATTAAGGATATGCAGTTATTATGTACACAGTATATTTTTTTTACTTCGTTTATCAATGTACATACGATTACATTGTACAACAGTCAATCAAGGCGGTGGATGCGTCCACACCCTGGTTCATGCAAACTATTGCCAGTCATAAAGACGATGATCGCTCTGTATTCCTCTTGTTTTCGTGAGGCAGTCGCTTTCCTTTCAAACAATTTTATTTCCTTATGCCTTCTTTATTCCACACTAGGTGATGTATATTCTTCTTGAAAGAATTGCAAGAAAATCAATTACTTGCAGCAAACAACATTGATTTTCTTTAATCGTATTCCTAGGTCCTCAGTACTAATAAGTCAACAGCTGGTATAAAAAAAGTTACATTGAGGAAATAATGTAATGTCATTATCTAATGTAATTATCAGCCTTAAAAGGTCAGTGTAGATAATTTAAATTAATCGAACTGGCTTGCGCGTTTGTTTTGATGGTGCATGTCACACTCACTCGAGTTGTTGGCCTTGGGGATGGGATCAAGAGTATCATATCTAGCTATTAGAATGCATTTATTCGCAATCGGAACATCCTCGGCTATTTATGCGAGACAAAAATATGCCTCGGATGTATAGAAAAATCATACATTTTGTTCGCCAGAAATGTCTTTGCAACCACCCACCCCCCCTCGGGCGGTGACCCTGGGCGGCACTTTCTAGGGGGCGGCAATTTGGTAAGAGTACCGTATATATCATAAATAATACGAATCAGTGGGGGCGTAATTTTGGTAGTTGGCCCTGGGCGGCACTTTGCCTCGCTACACCACTGGTTAGGACAAGAGATATTATAAATAAACACTACCGGAGGATGCAATGGCACTGTAGTCAGGTTATGAAGTTAGAAGTCCCATCGCATGTAAGCCATGACTATCTCAAAGAAAAAAAAAATGAAAAAAAAAGAAGCACAATCAAAACAGAAATTCACAAGAACATACAGATAATAACATCAACTCTTCATCGTCATCATTATCATCATTGTCGTTGTTGTTTTCATCATCACCACCACCATTATCATCATTATCATCATCCCCATACATAATAACTTTATTATTATCTTTATTAATCGCACCGACAATATCAAAATGTTGATAATAGCAGCAGCAACATTATAATAATAATAATAATAATAATAATAATAATAATAATAATAATAATAATAATAATAATAATAATAATAATAATAATATCATTATTATTATTATTATTATTATTATTATTATTATTATTATTATTATTATTATTATTATTATTATTATTATTGCTGCTGCTGCTATTATCAACATTTTGATATTGTCGGTGCGATTAATAAAGATAATAATAAAGTGATAATTTTATTATCATTATTATTATTAATTATTATTATTATTATTAGTTAAGAACAAGAGATATATATCATCGACCCTATTTTATTTTAATTTTGTTTACCGTAGGAACTTTTGTAGGGATTGGGCAACTAAAGATAAAAACAATCATATTAACAGCTTTAGCGAGTAGTAATTTTTTACACCAACCGCTCGTGTGGGAATAAAACAATTAAAAATAAATAAAAAATCACATTGACTGTTCTAGCGAGTAGTAATTTGTAGACCAAACCACTCGTGTAGAGACACAATAGCACTAAAACAAAAATTACAAAACTTTCTATCAAAATATGAAATGTTTGACACATTATAAATGATGGCACAATGCTACATTGTATTCAGTTCAGCCGTTTTCATGACCTTAAAATGAAATTAACAATGTCGGTATCAAGAGATCATGTGTATTTGTTTTACAAGTTCGGATGTGTTAAAAGGGCGTCCAAAACTAGTTGTTTTACAAAATAACAGACAGAGAATAAAAATGTTTGAATTGTCGATTTCAAACATCAAAAAAGATATCCGACAATGCTTCAGAAAGATGCTGATTTACAGATTAAATTTAATCATGATAACATCGAAATAAGCATCATAGACCTAAATAGCAAGATGGCGAAAACAGTACGGAATGAAAAAGAAATAAATTACGTATTTATTGTGAGTATATACACAAAATTGTATTCATCCACATTTACAGTACAATCTAAAGATGTCAAGTTCATAAGGTCAATCAGCAAAATTAGGGATATAATGTATGGAAAACAAAGATTGAAAACAACACATGTTGACTCTCTCTCTCTCTCTCTCTCTCTCTCTCTCTATATATATATATATATATATATATATATATATATATATATATATATATATATATAGTAGCTGTAGCGGTTTCAAACATAACAATGTCAAAATTTGACATAAATCTGAAATCATGCATACGTTTGAAAGTATTAAAGAAACGTTGTAAATTGCTGAAAATAAAGGTATCCGTCAGATGGATTTCCTGCTGGCTTGTTGATAAATACAATTATCATGCGTAACACCTCCATATCGGAGACGACAGACAAATGACCAGTTTTTAAGATATCTTTACTGCGATCTTGAAATTCCAGTTGCTTACAGAAATATCAACCAGTTGTTGCAACAAATTAAATGGGATAGAAAGAAAATAAAATACGCAGAACTGAAATAATTATTAACTGACCAATCTACCTACACATTGTACAAGCAAGTGAGAACAATATATTCTTTCAAAGAATTCATGAAAGTTACGTGAATAACCAGTGGCAAGCAGACATAGGTGGTATGCAAGCATATGAAAAATCTTACAACGGTTATATTTGCAATTTGACAGTGATAGATATTTCATCGGAATATGCATGGGTTAGAAAGTGAAAGAAAGAGGGAGATGACATATATAATGCTACTAGAGAAATAGTTAAAGAGCGAAAACATGAAACCATACAATTTTATGAAGGAAATAGTTTTTCATCCTGAAAGTTAAGTGTTTGCTACAAAAAGAAAACATGGAATAGTTATTAATTTGCCCAGGAAAATAGTCTGTTTTGGAAAGGTTTAACAGAGCCATACAGATTTAAAGACTAGGATGTGCAAATATTGCTTGTTTATCTGTGATGACATCAATCTTGAAAAATATTATTCCAACATAATGGTACCTTCCATTTCTCTAATCAAGAAGACCACCACATTGAAATAAGACTAACACGTCAACATATCGTTGTGTCGCTACTTTGGTTGCTGTAACTAATTTGATGTCGTTTCTCTCAGATTCCTCTTGTACATTGCTGCTGTTTCCTCCTAACAATTTTTCATACACATTTACTGATACATCAAATTCATTTTAAAATTTTTGATCTTCTCTATTTTTATCGGACATCTGTCAAACCAATGCCTCTTCGAGTATAGCACAACTGAAGAAACTGTCGATTAGGACGTAAGGGCAAACTTCACATTGTGTCAGTAGTATATGGTGGGTACTGAGCCCGTTGGTGGCACTATGGACCCTATGGGATTTTAACATGGGATTTTAAGATTGGGCCTCTATGGCCCATATGGGATTTTTACATGGCGGGGCCTCTACAGACCCAATGGGATTTTAACATGGCGGGGCCTCTTTGGCCTCTATGGGATTTTAACATAGCGGGGCCTCTACAGACCCTATGGGATTTTAACATTGGTGGCCTCTAGAGACCCAAAACGGGGTATTGAAACAGGGTAGGCAAGAATGGAAAATTAATCTTTTCTTGTGAAATGGGTGGCCCTGAAAAGGGCCATTGGTTTTTTTTGTTTGCTACTTTAGCATTTACATCTCCTAGACGGTCTTCTTCTTCTTCTACTTCTTCTGACTTCTTCCCCATACATTAGTACTCTTTTCAAGCATCATTGCCTTTCTATGTAGATTCTTCTTTTCCAATACGTGCTTTCATCAAGTCTAGTGATTGCCCATGATGCTCTTACATACATAGGATAGTTGGGATTGAAGAGCATCCTGAGACGATGTTGGAGGATTCCACACTGGTCTACATTTTTTTCTTTAGGAGTAGTCTTTGAGAAAAAACCGGTGAAGCTTTATGAGACAAGCGGTCGTATATATACCCTACGATCGGATTGAAATTCATCGAAATGAACTACCAATCCAAGCGCGCGTTACAAGCGGGTCGGTTTTTCTTCCAATGGGAAGAGAGTAGGGCGTGACGTAATTTTGGGTATAAAGACATTGCAGCGTTCGTAGGGGTTTGACTTGGAGTGGTATCATGGAGAGTACGAAGCCTATGAATTGGAGCGAGAGCACGATGTCATCGGTGAATCCTATCTTTCACTTCCTACCGGAAGATTTTAATTTAGATTTTTTGTCACAAGAATTTGAGTCTGAGACTGCTGCTGTTTCTGCTACACCACTTCCCTCTTTGCTGATGGAGGAATTTAAAAAGAAGCAGCAGGAAGAAATGGAAATTTTTTTAAAGAAACAGCGAGAGGATGAAGAAATGTTTCTTCAGCAAGGAGAAGAGGAGAGAAGAAAAAGAGAAGAACAACAACTAAGACAGTTAGAAGAGGAGAAGAATGAAGCACCGCTGCAAGAAAAGAGTCAGGAAGATAAAACGGTGAGTCTTCTCCAAGAGATTTTATCCGAGTTAAGGTATTTGAGAAAGTTGTACGAATATTCTTTAACTCAGCCGCCGAAGCGAAAAAGACCATCACGGGCTAAACATTCCAAGCTCATCACTACTACTAGTGAGATGCTACCACCACCACCACCACCAGTCACTACTACAACTACTACCACCAAATCAGCAGCAGCAGGATTTGGACTCGGTCGTGCTAAAGGCTTACGACAATTGAAGTTGATCGTGGCCAGTCCATAAGTTTGTTTAAACAAACAAAACAAACACCCCAACGGTCCTTTTCAGGGCCACCCAGATTTCTAGAAAAGAAATCAAATTGCCAAATCAAGTAAAATAAGAGTTAGTGCGTGCGTGCGTGTATCATCCCTACTCTAAAATAACAAAATAACACAAACACACTAACTTTTTTCCATTCTGGTGTATTCTCATTTTTTTTACAAAATAATTCACCATGAACACCACACTCAAAAAAAAGTTCATTGTTCACTGTCTGTCTCTCTTGTTCTTCTTGAATTTCTTCACAGGAATCAAGGGTTCTTTTTCTTCATTCTCATTGTCTTCCACCCATCTCACTCTCTTCTTACTTTTCTTGATGATATGTTCTTCTTCTTCTTCTAGGTTTGAAGATCCTTCGGCTTCCTCCCTCTCTGGTAGATTTTCTTTTTCTTCTTCTTTCTTAGGGCACTCCGAAGACCAATGTCCTTTTCCTTTACAATAATAACAAGTATCTTTCCTTTTATCTCTGTTTTGGGTTTGTTGACGTTGTGGACATTCTGGAGCCCAATGTCCTTTCTCTTGGCAGATATAACAAGTATCTTGACTTTTATCTCTCTTTTGGGTTTGTTGACGTTGTGGACATTCTGGAGCCCAATGTCCTTTCTCTTGGCAGATATAACAAGTATCTTGACTTTTATCTCTCATTGCTCTTCCTCGGCTTAGATAATCCCAATAATAGGAAGCATAATGTCCTTTCTTGGGGCATCGACCTCTTCTTGACTCTTCCATCTTTACAGTTTGAAAGTTCAATCACAAAGACTGATTCTGAAGGTAAGAAGGTCTCTCTCTATATATTCTTCTCTCAATATATATATATATAGGTTCCTGGGTGAAACTGAATCAGTTTCAAAGTAAAACTTCAAGATGAAAAGATCACGCCCAAACCATGAGAAACGAGAAGAAGAAGAAGAAACAAAGAGGCCACGGCGACGAAGACATTCCGTGCCGCCTGAACACCGCTGGCTGAACTGCTAGCTCAAGTCCATGCTAGTGACTTCGAAGAGGAGATGAGTGAGCGTGAAACCCAAAAATCCCAACCCAAAACAAAAACCACCACCACCAGAACCCCTGACCAAAAAAGACCTACTACCGTGGCTCCTGAAAATTACTATCGGATTCGAGAGACTCAAAAAATACCTTCTCGAAAATTTAAAACTACAGCCTACACTCACACGGTTCACTTCAAAGACTTCAAGTCCGAAGTTCCTCCCGAGAAAGCGGCATGGTTCATTAGCGATTTGTGGGAATCTGTGTTACAGAACTTGAAACGCCAATGTGGAGCCAAAGAAGACGATCGATAGAGACTGGCCATCCATCACGACAATTTGAAGTCCCCTGTTTGGATCGAGTTCAGCACCCCGGCAGAATTAACACCAGACAAAGTCATGTCCAAAATCGAACACGTTCAACAATCTAACGACAAGTTTACCATCACGGATGGAAAGGCCACACTTTACATGACTCACGTTGCTCCTCCTCGAGGAAGTGGACGAAGTAGGAAACCGTTATTGGTGGACGATCTTCGCACTACCAAACGCAGTGTCGTCCAAATCGACAATGCTCAAGACCAGATGTGCTTGGCCTGGGCTATTGTGGTGGGGCGAACGTATACCAACAAGAACGAGAGCAAAGAATGGAAAAAAGCCTGGAAGAACATTCGACAATCGGACAGAGCCAAACAACGAAACGAAGCAGAACTCCTGTTGCAACAAGCAGGTATCCCTAAAGAGACCGTGTGTGGTATTTCTCAAATGCAACAACTTCAAGATGTTTTGGCTCCTCACTACACTTTGAAAGTTCACCCTCAAGAAGTGCGCGGAGATATGCTGTTTCGAGGCCCTGATTTTCCCGAAGGAAAATACATTCACCTCTATTACCACCAAGAACATTTCGATACCATCACCAGTATCACTGGATTTTTGGGATACTCTTACTACTGTGAGAAATGCAGCCAAGGGTTTAACAATCGGGAGAGACACACTCATTGCGGAGCAAGATGTCGGGGCTGTTTAGCGGACAAACCATGCCTTCCTGAACAACACCACGTCCATTGTGAGACGTGTCGACGTACTTTTGTCAGTTCCTCTTGTTACCAACAGCATCGCAAGACACAAGGTCACCAACAAAAATGTGCTTGCGACTTATTGAAATTGTGCTCCACGTGTGGACAGCAAATTTGCACCAACGACCCCAAGAGCCACACTTGTACTGGAAAAAAAAGATGTTCTATTTGCAAGCAGATCGTGAACTTTAATCATCAATGTTTTATTCAAATGTTCGACAAGACAGAGAAGAAAGAATTAAAGAAGAACAAGAACCAAGTGGATTTCATCTTTTTTTGATTTTGAATGCATGCAAGAAACGGGCATTCACATCCCTAATTTCTGCGTGGCTCATCGGGCTTGTGAGAAGTGCATTCAAGAATCGATTCACTTTCACTGTCCTCATTGTAGTCGGATTCCTGGAGGACGTGAAAAAATCTTTCGTGGGGCCAACACTCTGTCCGAGTTTGCTGAATGGATTTTAGACCCCACAAACCCACGACAGTTGGAGCGAAGAAGACATTCAACGTTACGGAGACTGTCATCGGTATGCGACCGTCATAGCTCACAATTTTTCGGGATACGATGGACAGTTTTTGTTAAATTATTATTTGCAACAAGGTACCGAACGCCCTGAAGTCACCATGAACGGAAAAAAACTCATCTACATGAAAGTAGGACAAGTGCAGTTCAAAGATTCTATGAGTTATTTAGCCATGCCTTTGAGTCGAATGCCAAAAACGTTTGGCATGACAGAAATGGCCAAAGGCTATTTTCCTCACTTCTTCAACACGGAAGCTAATCAACATGCCGTCCTACCTCATTTGCCTGACCTCCATGATTACGACCCCGACGGAATGCGCCCCAAGCAGCGAGAAGCCTTTCACACTTGGTACCGCGCTCACCAGACCGATCCATTTGACTTTCAAGAAGAGATACTCAAGTATTGTCGATCCGATGTGGAGATTTTAAGGCGTTGTTGTGGAAAGTTTCGAGAGTTATTTCTCGATCACGGAGACGTCGATCCTTTGAAAGATGCGGCCACCCTACCCAAAGCCTGTTCCTTAGTCTACAGGCAAAATTTCATGCCCGAGAACAAACTAGCCATCATTGACTCCAACACGTCTCTCTTTGCCAGTCGTCAATATTCGGTCAAAGCTTTACGTTGGCTCCATTACTTGTGTCAAAAGGAAGACAAATGGATACAACATGCTAGAAACGGAGGAGGAGAAAAGAAGATTGGAACTTATTCCGTTGATGGTTGGGATTTAGAAAACCCGCACACAGTGTACGAGTTTCAGGGTTGCTTCTTTCACGGATGCCCTACTTGTTATCCTGATCGAGATATGAAAAGTCCTTATTCAGATTCTACCATGGAATAGTTGTACGAACGCACTTACCAACGACGACTCAAGTTAGAAAGCCAAGGATACCAAGTGGTTGAAATGTGGGAGCACGAGTACAATCGACGTTTGAAAACCGATCCTGAATTTAAGAACATCACCGAAAGTTACGACGTGGCCGACATCGAACCTTTGGATCCACGCCACAGTTTATTTGGAGGACGAACCAATGCCACTCGATTGCTGTACAACGTAGACGAATCCCAAGGAGAAGAAATCAAATAAATTAACGTGTGTTCTTTGTATCCTTGGGTGTGCAAATATGCTCGTTTTCCCACCGGACACCCAGAAATCTTGACAGAACACATCGACGTGGAACACATTCGTCAATACGAAGGATTGATCAAATGTAAAGTCTTACCCCCGACAAACTTGTACTATCCCATCTTACCTCACCATTGCCAAGGAAAACTGAATTGTTTCGAGCTCTGGATCGTGGATACCGTTTGTTGAAAGTGTACGAAATCTGGCACTTTCCAACAACCGCACGATACCAAAAGGACGACGCCACGAATCATCCAGGCATTTTCTCGGGGTACGTCAACCAGTTTTTAAAACTGAAACAAGAAGCCAGCGGCTATCCTTCGTGGTGTCAGACTCCAGAAGACCAAGAGCGATTCAAAGAAGAGTACCGTGCCATCGAAGGGATCACTTTGGAAGATGTAGAAAAAATGAAGGAAAAAGATCGTTTGCCAAAGTCATGCTCAATTGTTTGTGGGGAAAAATGGCTCAACGACCCATCTTAACCAAGACGGAATACGTTACCGATCCTTATCGTTACTTTCAACTGGTGGACGACAAAAGTGTACTAGTCAAACACGTCGAAATCGTTCGCGATGATTTGATCTTAGTCAATTTCGAAGAAGAACCCAAATTTGTAAAACCTGACAAGTTTAGCAATGTAGTCATTGCCGCCTACGTGGCAGCCCATGCTCGTTTGAAATTGTACGACGAAGCTTTAGAAGTCTTGGGAGATCGTGTCCTGTACTTTGACACCGACAGTTGTATGTACATCCATAGCCCCGGTTGCCCACACCCTACCATCCAAGGAGATCGTTTAGGAGCCTGGACAGACGAGCACCCTCAAGACACCATTCTGAGTTTTGCCAGCGGTGGTCCCAAAAATTACGGCTACCGATACCGAGACCCGCAAGGACAACTTCACACCCAATGCAAAGTGAAAGGATTAACCCTCAACTATCGAACCAGCCAAGTGGTTAACTTTGAGGTTTTGAAAAATGCTTTGCTGTCTGGACAAGTGGAAGACTTTCGAGTGCACACGTTAGAACCTCACAAGATCGTACGGTTACCTAATCACCAAATTGTCAGTCGCCCTTTACAAAAAGTGTACCAAATCGTGTACCAGAAGCGAGTGAGACTTCCAGACCACACCACTTTGCCTTACGGATACGCCGATCTGCAGTATAAAAAAAGGAACACCTTCCAAGCCTAACCATTCATTCTGACTTTCAACGTTGACCGAGCAAGAAGAAAAAAAAAAAGATGAATAATTTTGTCATTCTTCCACCAAAGTTCAATAAGAATACTCATACTGTCACCCACCCACCAAGGGAGAAATCTAGTATGAACTCTAAGTACCATCACGACTTGGAGTGCGATGCGGTACCTTGCCACCAGACGGATTTCGTAAGCATTGACAGCATCCATTCACAGGATCAGACGGATGCCGTACGCTTGGACATCGTTGATGCAGCACGTGTACCTCACCGTCCCTCTAACGATGCAGGACGACCTTTCTTCTTTATTGGGAAGAATACTAAACGTGTCTGTGAATGCCATCCCAACAGGGGTAAAGAAATGACGATACCTGTGGCTTTGCCTGGTTATTCCAAGTATGAAAGTCGACTCCAGACGTTCCAAGACAAGTGGCCTAAATATTTACTACAATCCACTACTGACAAAGCTTTAGCCAGATCTGGATTTATCTACTTGGGAGAAGGAGATAAAGTTCAGTGTTTCAGTTGCGGTGTGAGACTTCACCAATGGGAGTCTACCGACTCAGCTTACATTGAACATGCCAGATGGTCTCCGCACTGTCAGTTCTTACCTTTAGTGGCCTTAGAAGAGTACGGGTACGATGAGCCAGATGCCAAGAAGAAGTAACAACATGTCGGAGGATACTTTACAAGAATACATTTGTGGTTTACCTTTGGAGCTGCGAGAACACATTTACCAGTATTTACCTAGTTTAGAAGACCGCATTCGTGGTTTACCTTTGGAGTTGCGAGAACGCATTTACAAAGAGTTGGTGAAGATCCAAGTGAAACGTAAAAAACAGTTACATCCTTTACGACAGACATGTTGTAACCATTGGTATCTGAATGTGATAAGACATCTGATTTGGGCCAAGATATTCAAATGGTCAGACATTCATGAAAAACTAACCGACAACTTTAAGAGTTTGGAAGGTACCACCTACAATGTGGCAGTGGAACATAGAATTCGATGGAACGAAGTGAAGGAAAAAAATGTAACCAACTTACAAGAATACCAAAATCTGTTACAAGAACTGTCACCTCAAGACGAATCGCCTTTACGTCGTTTGAAGTTAGATAGGATAATCACTGATTGTTTTGGACATCCTTTATCCACCGATTCCGTTTGGTTGGTGTGTGAGTATTTTGTCACCAAGAAGATTACTTTAGAAGATCGCATTCGTGACTTGCCTTCGAAGCTGCGAGTACGCATTTACAAAGAGTTGGTTCAGATCCAAGTGAAACGCAAACTTCAATTCATTCCTCGATTTGCGCACTACCGTGACTTTCACCGTATCAGAAATCTGATTCTGGACAATAACTATCACCGCTATCGTGAAGAACACAAAAGAGAGTTACTTCTTTCCAAGTCGGAAACTTTACCAGAACACATTCGTGGTTTGCCTTTGGAGGTGCGAGTACGCATTTACCGAGAGTTTGTCAAGTTACAAGTGAAACGCAAACTCAAAGTCATTTCTCGAGCTGTACACTATGCTTACTTCCAAAGTATGAGAAGACTGATTTTGGGAAGATTGTATCACATGTACTTTGAAGAAGACTATCACAAAAGGTACCAACCTTGGGAACCTGGATATAAAAACCCACCACCCAAGATACCCACCTTAGCCATCTCACCCTATAAAGTCTCACCATGTCAGACCTGTACTCCTCACTCGTGAAACGGATTCCGTGGAAGGAAGTCAACGATCGTGTTCAGACCTTAGAGTATTATAAAGACTTGATACAAGAACTGTTTCCATTGAATTTTGGACGCTATGTGGTGTGTGTCTTAGTGACTGCTTATCTTGGAATTCGTTTTCCAGGACATTCGTTGTGGAGTATTTTTGAGGACAAGTGTTTGCCTTGGATTATTTTGGAGGACCCGTGGTTGTTTTGGACTATTTCAATGAGCCATCAAAAACAACATGACCATTTATGCACCACCCTTAGTAGAGGATTATAAAGACTTGATTTTATCAGTACACGAAAGAAAAATTGTACTCAAAGTGTTGAGAGTGGTGATGAAAACAAGTGAGGTACCTCCGTGTGCAGAAGACATTCGTCACACTTTATCTACCTTTCATACGTTTCAAGAAGTGTGTATTGCTAGTGAGTTACACCAACAACTTTTCAATTGGAAAGATGTACGTCCCTGGAGAGGTCTTGGTTTCGATGCTTGGCTACAAGAAGTGGCTCAGTTTGCCAAAGATCTGGCATGTCACTAAGTGTCCAAAAGTGAAATGGGAACGACTGAAAGAAGAAGAAGAACCTGACACAACAGAGAAAGACCACACCGTCGTTGTCGTCCACATGGAAACACCACAAGAACACACCCCCTCCTTACCGTCAGAGACATTTCATTCTTCCACCAAAACAAAGACGACCAGAAGATTGCCAGTGCCTGGGCCTTCCATTCCTAGGACACCAAAATGTTGTACATTTGATTGTTTGTACAGAACTTTAATTCTTTTAGTGGTAGCCTTAATCTTGTACCTGACCATTTATGCCGTTTGCATTTTTGTCCTTCATGACTTGTAAAAAAAATGTTTTTCTTGGTTGTGTTGGTTGTTTTACAAAAAAAAAAAAACGTGTATGAAACGTATAAAATGTCTTGGGTCTTTTGCCTTCTTCTCAAAAATCTTCCTACCTCAGTCATGGCTACATCTTCTTCTGCCTCGTCTACCTCTTCTGCTTCTTCTGTGGTCAAAGTGATTGACGAAAAGTTAGATCGTTCCAGTTGGGACGCTTTGTATCTGCGCCATCCCTTTAACATGTTGATTGCTGGACCCAGTGGTTCAGGCAAAACCGAATTTGTCAAACGTTTGATCGAACATAAATCTCATTTGTTTGATCGTCCACCTCAACGCATCGTGTGGTGTTACAAAGAGTAGCAATCGTCTTACACGTTATTGAAAGAAAGTCAAGGAGAAGCCATTTTATTTGTAGAAGGCATCCCTCGCGAAGACGATGGGATCGTGTCTGACGTGAGTCAAACACATCTGGTCATCTTCGATGACATGTTAGGAGAAGACGAAGAAGAAATTAAACTTTGGTTTACACGAAAAGGACACCATCGAAATGCTAGTATTGTATACATTACTTAAAATCTATTTCAACAAAGTAAAGCCCATCGTACCATCAGTCTCAATGCTCATTACGTGGTGTTGTTTAAAAGCCCCAGAGACAAATCTCAAGTGCAAGTGTTAGCCAAACAGTTAGGTACTCCTTGGTTAAATTATGCGTACGACGATGCCACTCAAACACCTCACGAGTATTTACTCATTGACTTAAAACCGACCACTCCTGACTATTTGAGATTTCGTGCTCAATTGTTTCACCCTTGGTGTCAAGAAGGAGGTCCTGTCATTTACACGTCCCCTTCGGCCACACTCTGAAGAAAAAAACTATAAAAACATCTACTACGTCATTTCTGTCTCACAGTCTTCGAGATGACTTCCTTTCAATCTCATCCTCCGGCTAAATTGATTCGTGCCTTGTATGGCATCAGTCGTGAAACAAATGCACAAGTCCGTGCTCATTTGTTAGAAGCTAGTCTTAAAGAAGTGTTACGATGGTTTACTTTGACGGCACGTCAATTGCTGCAAGGCATCATTCACATCCCTCATCAAACTCAACGTTTTTTTCAAAAACATAAAGGGGCGTTGTCACAACTAGCTGATCCTAGAATCGATCCACGGACTAAAAAACAAATCATTTTAACCCCTGGAGGAAGCGGTTCTTTAGGAGGGGTTATGATTCGTTCCCTTTTGAAATGGGATCCTAATGCCCAAGCCAAAAAACCCAAAACACCAAAAAAGAAGAAAAGTCCTAAGAAGAAAGCCACCAAAAAAAAAGTTCTACAAAGAAGAAAGCCCCCAAGAAAAAGAAGAAAAGTTCTGCCAAGAAGAAAACAACACCCACCAATGCAAGGAGCTATAAGAGAGGTACTGCGGCCAGGACGCAAACCACCACCACCACCAGCAGTGACGAGGTCTCCTTTTGCGTCCACATCATCTTTGTCTTCTTCTTCACCACCCTTCACGATGATGCCTGCCAAACCGGGCTTAAGACAAGTGTTTCCTAATTTGATGCAAAAATGGAAGCCTATTTCGAAAGTCACCACTTCGGGACCCTCCACTTCGACTGATTTGGCTATGGCAGCGGCCGCCAACAAAGTCCCCTAAAACCAAAGTCCAAGAAAGAACCGGCGTGTTACAAAGTTTAGTGGATTTATCCAAAGAAGAACTGAGACGATTTAGTCCATTTAAAACACCTCAACGTCGAGTGAAGCCTGTCATGAAGATGGTACGTCGTGCAGACAATCAGTGGAGACGTGTTCCAGTATAAAATAGAAGGGTTACCTGCCAAAGACTTCAGATTTGTTTCTACCAACTAAAAAAGATGACCCCAAAACGTGCACACCACCACCACCAAAAAAAGAAGAAAAGTAAAAAAGGACGACTTCCACCTCGTCTGGCGAAACATTGGGACGTCTTGTCTGTCCTGACCAAATCCAATCCTTCCATGCGAAAACAACTCATTCAAACAGCCCCTAAAGAAATCATCGATACCGTGTGTGAATGTTATTAGAGCGTTTTATAAGGAACGGTACCTTTGTCCAAGATACAGAAACAGAAATTAGGTAAACATCGGAACGTTCTTCGTCAAATGGTGAAAAAGAAAATACCTCTTCAACAAAAGAAAAAAATGTTGGTGCAACGAGGAGGATTTCTACCTATGCTGTTAGGACCGTTGTTAAAAATAGTGGGTCCTTTGTTAGGAACGATTGCTGGACGCCTTTTAGGAGGTGTCATGCGATAACAAAAAAAAAGAAGATAAAAAGGACACCCTTCTCTGAAAAGACCACACATTTTTGTACCTTTGGATGAAATGGAAGGACGAAAACTGACTTTAGTACCTTACAAACGATGGATGGAATTTCATCGTTGGAACGAACAACGGATACCTCATTTACCACCCAATCCTAATCTCAACGAGATGTCACAGTTACAACAAGAATTACAAGCCCTGATGGAACGAAGCGATTTGTCAGAAACAGAAAAATCGCAACGGTACGGTCAACTTTTACAACGTCTGCAACTCTTTCACCAAAAAGCTGTCGACGAAACAGCTCCACCCACTCTGAGAGATTTCAAATTCCTGATGTAAAGCGAACTTAAAGTGACCACCACTAAAACAGACACCGCCACAGGGATGACCGTGAAAGAAGAAGAAGAAGAAGAAGAGTTACAAACTCCACCTCTTAAAAAAAAAAAGTTAGCCACACCGGGTTGGATAAAAAAGATGATGTCTACCCCATTACCATCAAAAGTGAAAAAGGAAGAAGTGACTACAGAAGTCAAAACAGAACCGATGACCCCTGTTCAAACAACATCCTCCTTTACACCAGTGGCTCGTCGGACACGTAAAGCATTTAAATCCAAAAAGATACCCCACGAAGAAAAGAGCATTGGTACTTGGTTGACTTATTCTTGAGGAATCAAACCATGGAGAAACTTTTAGGTAGCCTTTACTACAATCCTGGCCATGCTGCTGGTTACGGAGGAGTTCAAAAAATTATATCGAGCTGCCAAAAGTAAATTGAAAAGTGTACGTTTGCCCGAAGTACGACGATGGTTACAAGAACAATCGACGTACACGTTACACAAACCCATTCGACGTAAATTTTCTAGAAGTCCAACCCAAGTGGAAGGCATCGATCATCAATGGCAAGCCGATTTAGCCGACGTCTCTCATTTGGCCACCTACAATCGTGGTCACAAATATTTGTTTTGTGTCATCGACGTATTTTCCAAATTTGCTTGGGTCGTGCCTTTGACATCTAAAAGCAGTACCGAATTGGTACGTGCCTTAAAATTGGTCTTGAAACAAAGTGGTCGTCACCCTTTACGATGGCAAACTGACAAAGGCACCGAATTTCTAAACCAAGCTTTTCAAAAAGAATTGAAACAAAGACAGATTCATTTTTTTACCACCGAAAATCCTGAAACTAAAGCCAGTATCGTAGAACGTTTTCAAAGAACTTTGAAAGAACGCATGTGGAAATATTTTACACATCAACATACTCTCAAGTACATCGACGTGTTACCCCGTTTGGTCAAAGCGTACAATCAATCGTACCATCGAAGCATCGGATGTGCCCGAAGAGGTCAGCCCTGAAAACGAAGTGACCGTGTTTGATAAATTGTTTGGTACACCCCAGAGGAGGAGCAGACCACCACCACCTCAGAAAAAACCCTTGCTGGAGTTGAAGACGGGAGATTGGGTTCGCGTCGGAAAAACCAAACGCACTTTTGACAAAGGTTATTTACCCAACTGGACCACCGAATTGTTTCGTGTCACTACCCCCGTCCGTGGACGTAATCCTCCCGTCTATAAATTGGAAGACATGCACTTTGAAGTGCTCAAAGGAACATTTTACTTGCCTGAGTTACAACGAGTGACTAAAAAAGAAGACGCCTTGTACGACATCGAAAGCATTCTCGAACAAAGAACACGCAAAGTAGGCAAACGTCGAGTAGAAGAAGTCAAAGTACGTTGGAAAGGATATCCTCCTAGTTTTGATTCTTGGATTGCTACTTCTCAAGTCGTCGACTATAAAAAGAAAAAGAAGTAACCTAACATGCCATTCAACACAACCACGACTTCGACTCCTTCGCAGAGTTCTTCTCTTCAAGAATTACAAAAACAACCGCTCTGGGTGTGGTGCGGAGAACGTGTGCCTAAAAATCAAATCGTCTTTTTCTGCCAAATTTGTGTAGTGTATTGTGTCATCGGAGCAGCTATTGCCAATTTGAGTTTGCAACAAGGAGACAAACAATTGTGGACCATTTTACTTAGCAGTTGCATCGGTTATATTTTACCCAGTCCCTCTTTGAAATTTACGACGACGACGGACAACAGTCACCACAACAACGGTAGTACGACCAACGCCAGTCCACCTTCTTCTTCCAGTCACCATAATAGCAGTCCTCTTTTAGAACCCTTTGAACATCCTTTGAACTCGAGTGACTCCTCGGAGACCAAAACCACTTTAGACCTACTATGAATGACCAATTTTATTTAACGTTACCCAGCGACAGTTCCATGGATGTGTTTCCCAACAACAAATTATGTTGTTTCACGGCCAAATTACCTCAGGCCATCCAATTGGATCACGACGCTCATTGGGAAGTGGCTTTGGTAGAAATCATTCATCCTACGCAAATCAAGAATGTGTCTGGAATTCAAACCGTTTTTGACGTAGCAATCTATAACGAAAAATTGCAAAAAGAGTTGGACACCAATAATCCTGAAATTGGGAACAAAAATAGGTACGCAAAGGGATATTCCTCCCTACTCGACCTATCGCATGAGAATTCCTGAAGGGTATTAATTTAGTGCTCAACATTTGGTGGAGACGATTGCGGCCGTCTTCGAAGCCCAATTTGGCAAAGCCTTGGAAAAAAACCAAAAATGGGTAGAGATCAAATACCATCCTGTGGCACGCCGTTTCGTCTTGCAATTTTTGAAAGGGTATGGGGGGAAGCCATTCGACGACAAAGTTGACAAAGAAAACTTTCAGATTCACGAAAGAAAATTCATGACCATCGCTTTTTCTCCTGGGTTGTTTGATATTTTGGGTGGAAATAAAAGCTATCATGGTGATCGAACAATCCACACCAACACAGATTTCAGAGAGGCTTTTAGCACCCCTATCGAATTGAACGTTGGACTGAATTTAATGTTTGTGTACTCCGATGTGGTGGAGTACAACGTGGTGGGCCACACAGCCGCTCCCTTACTGAGAGTCATTCCTTTCAAAGTGGATACTGCTGCTGGTGCGTATGTTCACCATGAATTTGTACATCCTCATTATCTTCCAGTCAGTAAATCGTATTTTGACAGTGTCCACATTAGTATAAAAGGAGATTTGGGACAAGATGTGTCACGGTGAAACTACATTTTCGAAAAAAGTTCTCTAACGAATTGTAACTGACCCAAACAAAAAAATGTATCCAGTGTACCGAGGAGTGGCTCGACAACGAGGACACGGTTTAGGAGATATGTTAAGATCGGCTTTTCGGACGGTAGCCCCTATTTTGAAACCGATGATGACTCGAGGATTCCATGCCTTAAAAGATGCCGCTTTGACGCAAGGAAAAGAATTTTTGCAAAACATCCTCATTGACAAACAAAATCCTAAAGAAGCCTTTATGAGAGCAGGCAAAAATGTGTTGATGAACACTGGCAAAGATCTTTTAGGTCTCCGAGAGAATCCTATAAATTCGCTTCACGCTTCAGGCCCTGGCATTACTTTTTCCTCCACTTCACAGCAAGGATAAGGCAGAAAGAGACGACGTTGAAATCCGTTCAGAGTTCATAAAAAAAACACACGGTGGTTCAAAAAAGAATAAGAAAAGAAGAACAGTCAGAGAATTAGACGTGTTTGATTATTAACTGTGGAAAAAAAAAATGATGCACCGAGATTCTTGCGAATGTACCAAGTCAGAACTGGATATGTTTACCATGCCTCCTACCATGATGACGATGCAAGAATCCCAATGGGTAGAATTTCATCCTGTATCGTCTTTGACGGATTCAGCTCCTATCGAATTTGAAATCAAAGGACAAACCGAAGATTACATCGATCTGAATAACAGCTACTTGTACTTGAAACTCAAAGTGGCCGAAACGAAGGATGGTGCCCCTCCAGATGCCGATGACCTAGTAGCACCCGTCAATAATTTCATGCATTCCTTGTTCAGCGGAGTGGATTTGTACTTGAATAACAAACTGGTTAGCAGCAGTTTGGATACTTACCCTTACCGTGCTTACTTGGAAAATCTCTTGACGTACGGAAAAGAAGCCAAGAACACTCATCTGGATGCTTCGGTGGTCTGGAAACCTGACACCGCGGAACGAGAAAAGAAGGGGCTCCCCCTAATACAAAGATTTTTGATATCTTCAACGACACACTTGCTGGTGACGATCTCACTGAAAATATAACTCCAGAAGTCCCGTACAATGTGGGATTTAATGCCCGTCGAGAGAAAATCATAGGGCAAAGTTTAGAACTGATGGATCGTTTGCATTTGGACATGTGGTTGCAAGACAAGTATTTGTTGAACGGAGTAGATGTACGCCTGAGACTGAATCGCAGTAGTACCGCTTTCCATTTGATGGTCGCTGGTGACGCTCACCTGTGGAAAACCTTCATCCAAGAAACCAGACTTTACGTGCGACATGTAGAAATCTTACCCAAAGTAGCCAACGACATCAGTCAAACCTTGAGCAGAACCACTGCCAAGTATCCTGTGCGACGCGTGGAAGTGAAAACCTTTACCATTGGCACTGGAGCCCAATCCAAAGTCGAAGATTACGTCTTCCAAGGACAGCTACCCAAACGTTTGCTGATTGGCATCGTCAAAAATTCAGCTTCAATGGATCCCACAAAGAAAATCCGTTCAACTTCAAGCACTTTGACGTCAAAAAGATAGAAGTCAGTCGAGATGGCAAGGCATTGTGTACCAGACCTTTTGAACCTGACTTTACCCAGAAAAATTATTTGCGATCTTACTTGAGCCTGTTTGAAGCCACAGGACAGTTAGGCACCAACACCAGCCACGGCATTTCGTACCAGGATTATGCAGGAGGGTATGCCTTGTGGGGTTTTGATTTTACTCCTGACCAAGGCAGCGACGAAGGACATTTCCACCCTATAAAATCAGGCCCACTTCGTGTGGAACTTGGCTGCACATCCTCTACCCGAGACAGTGAACGTCGTCTTGTATGCAGAATTTGATAATACTCTAGAAATCAACAGTTTGAGAGAAGTGATTCTAGACTATTAGAAGAAGAAAAAAAAAAGATGCAACACGTAGAAGAAGAACCTATGGAGATAGATGAGGGATTTTGTGAAGTTCAGCAGTCACAAACTACCACGGATGATGATGATGACGAAGTGCTTCGTTCAGAACCTAAAAAAGAAGAAGGAAAAAATTCGGTTCCCGAGTTTACTGGATTTATTTCTCGATGGCCTGAACAAGAAAAACATTTAGTCTCCTGTTATGCTAAGGAATTGGCTGCAAGAATTAACAGCTTGACCAGAGAAAATTGTCATGGATGTCAAATCGATCATCCCAGTCAGAAACAACACGACCAATGTTTGATGATGACAGGCGAAGAAAAATTGGACGAATATTTGGAAAAGGCCTGGTCTCAGATCTCGGAAGAAAAGGTGTTGAGACAATGGTATAAAGACTTGCAGGATTCTTCTTCACCTTCACTCACTCCTCTGGAGATCCGACGCATCGTAGCTCTCATTGAACAGAGTACAGAAACTATCCGCCGTGAGTATTCATGGAAAAACTTGACAAAACCATTCAAATTTAAAGTCAAGTGTGAATTGATGACTCATTATTTCCTGTGAAGAAGAAAAAAATGGATACCAGGGAACTTCATTACCTGTTGACTCGCAGTTCCTACACTTCTTCTTGGAATCCTGTGGTGTGTGCTAAAGATGAACTACCTCATCGCAAACCTAAAGACGTTCATGCCTATGTCATCAATACCGACGACAGTCATCTACCAGGAACCCATTGGGTAGCTGTGTACTTTCCCAACGATCACAATGGTGGTAGTGTGGAATATTTTGATTCTTATGGATTACCTCCTTTGGAAGATGACATCATCGAGTTTATGAGAAGAAATGCCGTCTCTACTCGATTCAATAATGTTCGATTACAAGGATCGGATTCTATGGTGTGGGGACAATATTGTGTACATTTTCTTCATCAACGCAGTCTCGGATATTCCTTAGAACATTTAGTGACTTGTTTTGATAGAGACTATGCTCGAAACGATGCTAAAGTAGAACGATGGTTTTGTGAACTTTATGGTTATCTCTTGTCTTTATCTCAAAAACGTAGTGTGCATCAGAATGATGTAGATGTAGAAAAGTGGAAGTTTAGTTTACCTTCCCAACGTTGTCAGCCCTGTAAATACGTTCCTGTTTAATATCTTGTTGATTGTTATTACCTTTTTATGTTAGAGAAGCTTCTTCTTGTTCATTAAAAAAAATGTTGATTTTTTGAAAAAATGGTGTTGTGTGGTTTTTTTTTTATTGAATTTGAAAAATGATTATGTTCTATCTCTCTCTCTTTCTATCGATCTGAAGTCACCCCCCCCCCACCCCCCCCCACCCCCCTCCCTCTATCCATTTTCTCACTCTCGATCTGAACCCCATGTTTTCCATCGCTTCCGCGCTTCAAGCATATAAAGCGGTGCGTTGGCCAGTGTAGTCATTCTCGTTGACTCGTCAAGATCTCAACAGTTCAAGAAGATGGCAGCAACAAAGATTACTAAACTGAATGAAGCTATGGTGAACATTCAGAGGGTGAAGAATCATTTAATGGAGACCCACCCTGAGAGAAAGACGATGACGTTCATTCAAATGGCTCATGATCTGGTGGAAGAAGTCCTGAGGGAAGAAATACTTCGGGAAAGAACGGAATGGGAGGAGAGACAAAGACTACAGTAACAGCAACAGCAGCAAAGACAACAACAACAACAACAACAACTTTTGCAGTCCATCAAACTACCCGACGGAGAAGTCAGCTGTAAGATAGACTGCTATGAGTTTGCTTTCTCTTTTACCAGAAAGAGACCTGCTTGTCTTAAAGCCGTGAGACCGGTGGCTAAACGTGGCCGCCCTACTGCAGCTGCCGCTGCTACTGCCACTAGAAGTTAAACAACATAACTTCTTAACCCCAACGGTCCTTTTCAGGGCCACCCATTAATCAAGAAAAGATTAATTTTCATATCATTGCCATATATATATATATATATATATATATATATATATATATATATATATATATATATATATATATATATATATATATATAGGTGTTTGTGTGTTTGTATGTTTGTGTTAGCCCACCAAACAAAAAAACCCTTTTCCCTTGTATGTTTGTGGTGTGTGTTTGATATAAAAAAATATAGAGAGTGTGGTGTGTGTTTAATATAAAAAAAATAAAAAAAATAAGGATAGTGTTGTGTGTGTTTGGTTTATAAAAAAAAATATAAAAAATAAAAAATGGATTGTATGTTTGTGGTGTGTGTTTGATAAAAAATTAGAAAATAAAAAATAAAAAAATGGATGGTGAGGTGTGTGTTTGATTTTTAAAAAAAGTATTTTTAAAAATGGATTGTATGTTTGTGGTGTGTGTTTGATTTTATCAAAAGTAGTTTCTTTTAGGTCCTCGCCTTGGGGGTAAGGGGTGATGGAGTGCAAAAATCCGCGAAGCCTAGAATGAAGTCAGAAGAATGACGTCAGACGCGGGGTAGTGGGGTGATGTTTTTTTTTTGGTTTTTTAGGTGTAAGGGATGTTTTCCTTCACGTCCGCGCTTCTAGTATATTAAAACAACACCTTCCCCGATAGAGCTACCCAGTTTACTTGTCAAAAATGAACAAGATAGAAACAATGCGTCAAATTAGAGTTCATCTCGAGGTGGCGTTGCACCTCCTCCAAGACTTGGAGAAGAAGGAGGAGAAAAAGGAAAAGAAGATCCCTATTAAACAGCATTGGATAATGGAAGAAGAAGATAAAGAAAATTGGGATCCGGAAGCGGACCATCCTCCATTTATCCTTAAAAACAAAAACAAGCGCTGCATGAGTGCAGCTACATGAAGAAGGAGCTGTCCCGCTTGTAGGGCTAAGCCTGGGAGGTGCCCACACCTCCTCTAGATGAACCTCTAAACAAAAACCAACGGCCCTTTTCAGGGCCACCCATTACTCAAGAAAAGATTAATTTTCATATCATTGCCATAGGTGTGTGTATGTGTATGTGTTTGTATAGAGTGTGTTTGTTTTTTTGTTTTTTTCCCCACTTCAAAACCAAATTCCCTTTCTCAAAAAATGTTTCTATAGAGTGTGTTTGATAAAAAATAAAAAAATAAAAAGGATTGTGTGGTGTGTGTTTTGTTTGTGTGTATGTTTTTTTTTGGAAAAAAAAGGGGATGTTTTCCTTCACGTCCACACTTCTAGCATATAAAGCGGTGCCTTCCACAGTCGCGCCATTCACATTTCACTGCTGAACTATGAATACAGTCGAACTATTGCAGGAAGCCTGGGATGTGTTGGTAGGTGTGGAGTCTTTGGTGGAAAGGTTGGAGTGTTGGTGGAGATATCCTGCCACCAAGCCATACGTCACCAGCCAACTAGCGGCTCTTACTTCAGCGAGGAGGTTGGTGAATGATGTCTTGGTGGAGGAAAGACAAAAAACTTCTTCTTCTTCTTATGCTCCTTGTCGTGTGGGCTTTATCAAAGCAGCCCTCGACTTACTGGATGGAGTGGAATACTTCCTGCACCAAGTTCAGGAAGATTGTTATATCTATCCACCCACCAGTTGCGTCAGGCGTGAAGAGATAAATCTTCACACGACAAAAATATTATTAAGAAACGTTTTAGAGCAAGAAGTAGCCCACATTAAAATCTTGTGGGCTCTCGAAAGAAGTAAGAAAGAACAAGCTAGGAAAGAAAAGGAATTCCAACGCCTGAATTTAAACTGGATGAAAATCCAGGAGAAGTTCAGGCGCATGGAACATCCGGACTGGCTACCTGATCCACCAACACTCCCAAAGAAAAAAAAGACTCACACCACCACCTTCCTAGGCTTCTTTACTCAATGTTGGAGGAAAAAGTAATCCTCCTCCTCCAATGGCCCTTTTCAGGGCCACCCATTTCACAAGAAAAGATTAATTTTCCATTCTTGCCTACCCTGTTTCAATTCCCCGTTTTGGGTCTCTAGAGGCCACCAATGTTAAAATCCCATAGGGTCTGTAGAGGCCCCGCTATGTTAAAATCCCATTGGGTCTGTAGAGGCCCCGCCATGTTAAAATCCCATAGGGGCCATAGAGGCCCAATCTTAAAATCCCATGTTAAAATCCCATAGGGTCCATAGTGCCACCAACGGGCTCAGTACCCACCATATACCACTGGTGTCTATAGCTCATTTCTTATCAAAATGTACTTGGTTTGTATTTTGTAGCAAATCCGATACAATTATGGATTCAATATATGAAGTACTTAAGAAGTTGTGCAGGGATAACAAAATTTGTGATTCGTACGTAACTCTGCAAACATTGTGATGGATAATGGTGAAGCTTCAACTCGATCTACGGCTCCTCGATATTATGTTCCAATATTAAATCTCGTTTCAGTCTATGGACGCATTGAATAGTTATTGGACACGCAACACGCAAGGACGGAAGGACGAACGTACAAGGGTACAAATAAATACCCTCCAAAGAATATTTCGGGGGAGGGGGTGACAGGTCATGGAAAATTACACAGCGCTTTCTATCCCCACTCAGCGCATGGTAAAATATTTCGATAGTTTTGTCATACCCATACGAGCATTTTAGACCCATATTTTTGCAAGTATGTGTGTGTGTGTGTGTGTGTGTGTGTGTGCGTGTATGTGTGTGTGCTTTCTTAATTCTGAGGTCAAAGAGAGGCTAACTTCTAGAGCAATTGGAACAACAAGCAATTGATTGGTCGGTCGGATTTTAACAGGACTTTCAACACCTTATTGGCTTATATCAGATGCGAGCTAAGTGCTTTCCAGAGATTATAAATGGTATCTTGTGTGCATCGATAGGTAGGTTGTTATATCCATATGTGAATGTGTAAGCACGGTTATGAATTCTATCTCTAAATATTTCTAAAAAATAAAGTAAAATTTTTATTCAGGTCATTCATATTTCTGAGAAATGCTGCTGATGCTAATAATAATAATAATAATAATAGCCACGTGAGTGATCGAGCTGGGATGAGACTAATGAAGGAACAAAGGCCTAATTTCAAATAATCATTTTTATTTACAAGAAAGAAACACAAATGGACAAAAAAATATATATGCATACAATATCTGACTGTACTCTGATATGGTACACTGTCTGAAGAGTATACACTGTAGAATGTGTCATTCAACATGTCTCTTAGTTATAACTGGATGTCTGACTGAATCCAGTTCAAGTTGCGGATTCTATTACGCACATAGAAACATGAAATATTTATATCCAAACAATAGATTGAATATTACACAAATAGTAATGTGGACCTTTCTTATCGAGATAATAGGTTGAAATACTTACTCAAATAGTAATGTGAACCTTTCTTATCCAGATGATAGGTTGAAATACTTATACAAATAGTAATGTGGACCTTTCTTATCCAGATGATAGGTTGAAATACTTACACAAATAGTAATGTGGACCTTTCTTATCCAGATGATAGGTTGAAATACTTACACAAATAGTAATGTGGACCTTTCTTATCCAGATGATAGGTTGAAATACTTACTCAAATAGTAATGTGGACATTTCTTATCCAGATGATAGGTTGAAATACTTACACAAATAGTAATGTGGACCTTTCTTATCCAGATGATAGGTTGAAATACTTACACAAATAGTAATGAGGACAGATGATAGGTTGAAATATTTACACAAATAGTAATGTGGACCTTTCTTATCCAGATGATGGGTTGAAATTCTTACACAAATAGTAATGTGGACCTTTCTTATATAGATGATAGGTTGAAATACTTACACAAGTAGTAATGTGGACAGATGATAGGTTGAAATACTTACACAAATAGTAATGTGGACCTTTCTTATCCAGATGATAGGTTGAAATTCTTACACAAATAGTAATGTGGACCTTTCTTATCCAGATGATAGGTTGAAATACTTACACAAATAGTAATGTGGACAGATGATAGGTTGAAATACTTACACAAATAGTAATGTGGACCTTTCTTATCCAGATGATAGGTTGAAATACTTAAACAAATAGTAATGTGGACCTTTCTTATCCAGATGATAGGTTGAAATACTTACACAAATAGTAATGTGGACCTTTCTTATCCAGATGATAGGTTGAAATACTTACACAAATAGTAATGTGGACCTTTCTTATCCAGATGATAGGTTGAAATACTTACTCAAATAGTAATGTGGACATTTCTTATCCAGATGATAGGTTGAAATACTTACACAAATAGTAATGTGGACCTTTCTTATCCAGATGATAGGTTGAAATACTTACACAAATAGTAATGAGGACAGATGATAGGTTGAAATATTTACACAAATAGTAATGTGGACCTTTCTTATCCAGATGATGGGTTGAAATTCTTACACAAATAGTAATGTGGACCTTTCTTATATAGATGATAGGTTGAAATACTTACACAAGTAGTAATGTGGACAGATGATAGGTTGAAATACTTACACAAATAGTAATGTGGACCTTTCTTATCCAGATGATAGGTTGAAATTCTTACACAAATAGTAATGTGGACCTTTCTTATCCAGATGATAGGTTGAAATACTTACACAAATAGTAATGTGGACAGATGATAGGTTGAAATACTTACACAAATAGTAATGTGGACCTTTCTTATCCAGATGATAGGTTGAAATACTTAAACAAATAGTAATGTGGACCTTTCTTATCCAGATGATAGGTTGAAATACTTACACAAACAGTAATGTGGACCTTTCTTATCCAGATGATAGGTTGAAATACTTACTCAAATATTAATGTGGACCTTTCTTATCCAGATGATGGGTTGAAATACTTACTCAAATAGTAATGTGGACCTTTCTTATCCAGATGATTGGTTGAAATACTTACACAAATAGTAATGTGGACCTTTCTTATCCAGATGATAGGTTGAAATACTTACTCAAATAGTAATGTGGACATTTCTTATCCAGATGATAGGTTGAAATACTTACACAAATAGTAATGTGGACCTTTCTTATCCAGATGATAGGTTGAAATACTTACACAAATAGTAATGAGGACAGATGATAGGTTGAAATATTTACACAAATAGTAATGTGGACCTTTCTTATCCAGATGATGGGTTGAAATTCTTACACAAATAGTAATGTGGACCTTTCTTATATAGATGATAGGTTGAAATACTTACACAAGTAGTAATGTGGACAGATGATAGGTTGAAATACTTACACAAATAGTAATGTGGACCTTTCTTATCCAGATGATAGGTTGAAATTCTTACACAAATAGTAATGTGGACCTTTCTTATCCAGATGATAGGTTGAAATACTTACACAAATAGTAATGTGGACAGATGATAGGTTGAAATACTTACACAAATAGTAATGTGGACCTTTCTTATCCAGATGATAGGTTGAAATACTTACTCAAATAGTAATGTGGACATTTCTTATCCAGATGATAGGTTGAAATACTTACACAAATAGTAATGTGGACCTTTCTTATCCAGATGATAGGTTGAAATACTTACACAAATAGTAATGAGGACAGATGATAGGTTGAAATATTTACACAAATAGTAATGTGGACCTTTCTTATCCAGATGATGGGTTGAAATTCTTACACAAATAGTAATGTGGACCTTTCTTATATAGATGATAGGTTGAAATACTTACACAAGTAGTAATGTGGACAGATGATAGGTTGAAATACTTACACAAATAGTAATGTGGACCTTTCTTATCCAGATGATAGGTTGAAATTCTTACACAAATAGTAATGTGGACCTTTCTTATCCAGATGATAGGTTGAAATACTTACACAAATAGTAATGTGGACAGATGATAGGTTGAAATACTTACACAAATAGTAATGTGGACCTTTCTTATCCAGATGATAGGTTGAAATACTTAAACAAATAGTAATGTGGACCTTTCTTATCCGGATGATAGGTTGAAATACTTACACAAACAGTAATGTGGACCTTTCTTATCCAGATGATAGGTTGAAATACTTACTCAAATATTAATGTGGACCTTTCTTATCCAGATGATGGGTTGAAATACTTACTCAAATAGTAATGTGGACCTTTCTTATCCAGATGATTGGTTGAAATACTTACACAAATAGTAATGTGGACATTTCTTATCCAGATGATAGGTTGAAATACTTACACGAATAGTAATGTGGACATTTCTTATCCAGATGATAGGTTGAAATACTTACTCAAATATTAATGTGGACCTTTCTTATCCAGATGATAGGTTGAAATACTTACACAAATAGTAATGTGGACCTTTCTTATCCCGATGATAGGTTGAAATACTTACACAAATAGTAATGTGTATATTACTCAGTTCAAGTCTTATTTGATCACAACACCCCATATGTGGGCACAAATCCTTCCATTTCCACACTCCTACGAAACATAATGGGTACAAAACTGTCAAATATACAAGGAGACGAAAGCCATGGGTCTGGTCCCCAACACGACGAACCCTCAGAGTATGGAGTGTGTCCCAGAACATTTACAGTCAACTCGGTCATAGCCATTCAGCTCAAAAGTCTGGCATGGAAGCAGGCAATCAATCAATCAGCCATTCAGCCCAAAAGTCTGGCATGGAAGCAGGCAATCAATCCGTCAGCCATTCAGCTCGAAAGTCTGGCATGGAAGCAGGCAATCAATCAGTCAGCGTATCAACTCATAAACTGAAAGTGTAACTGGACCATGTGGTTTGTTACCCATACACACATGCATAATTAGAACATGTATACAATACTGGTACGTATGCTTATATATATATATATATATATATATATATATATATATATATATATATATATATATATATATATATATATATATATATATATATATATATAACACATATATATAACGTTATAAGGCGACTACAATGTAAACAATGTCCTGGCAGGATGGTGCATGTCATTACGGAAGAAATGAAAAGAGATGACATTCAAAAAAATGAAGCTGATTAAAACTACATCTCGAAAAAGATGAAAAAGAAATACAATGCTAAAAACTACAGGTTTTTCTATGAGATTTTGAACATAATATAAAATAATGAAAATCACATAAATGTGGATGCCTTTATGAGGACATTTAAACTTCTTTTACATTTCATTCAAAGCAATCATGATAAAAATACCAATACTTCGCATGTTTTTAGACAAAATGTTTAGCATATCAAATATTATCACATCTATTAAACCTTCTTTTACAAAGAATTACTAAAAATTCACCAAAATCGGTTAATATGGGAAGAGAATTTACAACACATGGGTGAAATAAAATCCAGTACACTTTTACCAATCTCTTTCTCTCTCTCTCTCTCTCTCTCTCTCTCTCTCTCTCTCTCTCTCTCTCTCTCTCTCTCTCTGTATGTGTGTGTGTGCATATAAGATACCATTTCTTTCAGAATTTTCATTTGACATCTAGTACAATTAAAATTAAAATACTTATATAAATGAACAGAGAGTTGCAAAATGTTACAAATGCAGCAAAGTAAAAGTGATCGAGGAAATGGATAAGCGAAATACAAAATACCAGAAATATAACGAGAGTGTTCAATCAACGAGAATAAACTGGTATTACAATAGAGGAAATGAACAAATTAGAGAGAGATATCAAAAAAGAATTACATGTGAATTTAGAAAAACCGTCAATAGAAGATCATTGAACTTGCACAAGAAAAGTAAATTTCATATACGAAGTACAGATGAGCATTGTCAGAAATATTAATTATTTTAATTGTGCCGAAGGCACACGTATACTGCCTCTGACAGACCTCCTCCCTGAACGCGACGATGCTTTTGCATGATCTTAATAATAGGTTGGCAATAGTTAACTCTTTATCGTCGAAAAATCGACTTCAAATTACAAACAAAGAATAGTATAGAATCTTCTAACCCTTGCTAATTTAGATATCCTGTTGTTTTCGTCATTGTGGTATATTTTTTTTGTGTGTGTGTACTTGTTCATGTATTCATTATAGTTCTCTCTGTGTTTTTATCTTTATTTCTTTTTCTGTATTCTGTTGTTTTCTGTCAGACAAGGTTTGCATTATATGAGAATTTTGTTGAACTCGTTTATGTCAATATCATCTCCACACATTGGACAGATATTTGTATCCCTTCTTTTTTTATTTTAGCCATTACATTTGAAATTATTTTGCACTCCTTGTAAGTAACATTAAAACATTACTTACAAATAACCTTTTTTAATCTTGAAGTCATACATAATTAACTTTGCAAATTTCTTTCTAAATTAAATGGAAGATAACGAAGACAAAAAAAAAAAAAAAAGACGGTTAGCAAAAATCTGAAAAAGTTATTTCAATAAAGCCAAAATAACCTGGTTGAGATTAATTTGGTAGACAAACGTTCACATTAATTTTAAAAAGTCAAAGCTACAAGATACTGAATGAAACTTTCATGGAAGAAATTAAACAAATTCATATAGTTCAACAGAACGAACTATTATTTGATAGAGAGGGTTCTTGTTGTTTTAAATATCTTATTTATTAAGTAAAAATTTAAAGTTGTTTCTGTTTCTATATCTGATGAGATAACAAAGTCTTCACAAAGCAGGTCGTTAGGTACCATGAAAATTAACACAAATGAATAACAAATTGTTGTCTTTAGGGAACACCTCTCCGCAATAATGTATTACCAGAGATGCTTTAACATTCTAGCTGAAACGAAAAGCATAATCAACACAATTTACCATGCAACATAAGCTTCTGTCGTTACTGTTGTCCACATAATTTTGAAAAAGCTATTAAAATTAACAATTTCGAAGCCCTCAACCATCGATATTTGAAGAAGGTGTAAAGATAATCACCTCATTTTCTATTAGCCAGTTCACAATAGACTACCACATAGCACATGGCATTTTACCTTGCAAACTTGTTACTCAATAAATGGCACGTTATTTTACATTCAACACCTTTTCTGAGAACGAAAGCTGTCTCAACAATCTAGTTGACAGCAGGAATGGTAGTCAAACCGTTTCATTATAGAGAATAGATTTTGTTGTTGATTACCACAATATTTCTGATGAACTGAAAAACGATATCTTCTATTACATAATCGACAAAAAAGAGACATGAACTGTTTTCATTTCTGATGTTTCTTTTTTACAACCACGAGATGTACGTGAATAAACACAAAAAGAGAATGACTTCAAATGGTGACAACGAAGGTGTTGCATGTCTGAAACACAACTCAAAAGTAAAAATCACTCTGAGTAACAATTACACGGTGCATAACACCAACTACAAATCAACAGTGTTAGGAGTCAGTAGCCAGAGATCTATACAGGTATCTACTGAATCTTATACTCCTTGTGATATTTTGAAACCCAAATATTTATACATTTATCTCGACCGTATTAATAACACAAAATAACTGTTTCAATGTCGACTATTCTACTTTATTAGAGTTTTTGCCTGCTAACAGCTTATTTCGTGGCGACTTTATATGAAACAATGTGAATGATTAAAAGAAACAGTTACAGAGAGGTAATATTAACAGATTGAATATAAGAGTAAAAGATGAAGATGGAAAAGTATTATATTTTTACAGTATGCCTGTAACGTATGTTTTCACGTGAGATAAATATCGGAGTAGGATCGATCACATTTGCGATATGTTTAAGAGCTCCTAATGAACTCTAACCTTTAAACATTGACACAAAAATGGATGAGAAATATGTTGCACTAAAACAAATAATTAATACTGACATACATCATTAACAATTGAGTAGATCCTGTGCAAACAACTGATGCAGTTAATAGTTGAATTGTACAAAGATGTGTTGATAATCAAAGGCGTAAGATTCTGGTTATAATAATTTAAAATATATCAAACTTTGGAGGGAATAATTATACAATAAATTATCAGTTATAGAAGAGAGTGTCACTGAAAGAGCCAGCCCTGTCTCAGAACTATAAAAATATTGGCGAAAACAGGAAAAATAGTTTAGATGCACTGGAATTATACAGACAGACATTCAATACATTATCTACATGTACACATGCTTTTCAAACAGTAAGAGAAATATCAGATAATTTGCATAACGCTAGACGATACCTACAACCAATCGAGCAATGGATAAAGACCAAGATATGTTTCTTAGAAAGCGACATATAGAAAATAAAAATACCCAGAATACCCAGAATGACTATGTTTCTCTCCAATTTCAACTGACAAAATAATCAAAAGATCTAAAAAGCAATAAATGACTTTCACACAATAATTATTGACTTGATCAATAAGATAATTGCAAGCACTAATACTGTGCCAGAGTTGCAGAAAAAAAAACATTTAACAGGCATAATAAAAAAGACAGACAACAAAAAAAGCAAGATCATGTCATGAAAGAACGATTAGATCTATATAAAGAACTGCTGATTTTAATTGGTAAGGTCAAAATAATTATAGATGTTACATTTACTGAATTGTACAATAAGTTGCATGCTGTTTGAACAATCTAACACAGATATGAAATAATATATTAATTTAGAAGTTGTTCATAACATCGGTTTGGTGCAAGATAGTATTGATGGATTAGACAAAATGATGAAACGTTTGAATAAAACAAATGTAACTGATTTAGGACAAAAGTTACGAACTGAAACAGATAGATTCAAAATTGAAGTAGATAAAATACTCTCACATTAAGGAGTAGAATAGATACCGATAAAAAGAAAATAAACAGCATCATAGAAACAATCAAAACTGAACTAAAACCGGAAATTGGTATAAACAACATTGCGTTGTTGGATAGAATGAGAACATTGCAAGAGAAAATAGATAATACAACAATGAGATTCATGATAAAACGAAACTAATGCCTGGATGTATATTACTTTACGACTATCGCATTGTGTCCACCCACGAGTATCCAAATGGTATTAAGTTCAAGCTGATTACATGCGATTAGACATTACAAAGAAGTAATGATATATAGTAATAAAACTCGTTATGAATAGCAAGCAACGAAAGGGTTTTTATAGATGTTTAAGCCTAAACTTCACCTCACAAATTGTTTGAAAACGTATGGATCTAACCATGCTCCATCCACTTTTGCTGAATACAAGTTAAACACATTTACTGAATCAAAACAATATGTAATTCTAATTAAAACACCAGGTTTATATATAAGTTTTATCCACTTGTATATAGAACTTGAAGCTAACATCATTTATTACGATTTATACCGGATTACAGGAAAACAATAAACATTTTGTATACATAATCAAACAAATGGAATATATTCTGTACATGGCAAAAGAATCACATACACATTATCGAGGAGAGTACACTATTTTATATTTGGAATTAAAACAATCCTAAAGTGTCATTTGAAGATATTTACAAACCAGGCGATGTTCACAACAAGATAAAAACTGGCAGCAGTATCATAATGTGCAATACAATACAATAAATACAATATAACGGCCACAGCAGCAGCAATTATTGAAGGAACATTGGTTAACGGTGTACCATTTACAGGAAGTCACCATCTGCTGAAGCTGTTTTATCTAAATGGATCTAATGAAAACAAAATCAGAGGCCTCATATGCTTTAGAATAAGTACAGAGTTTTCCTCCGTACTTCTACAACATATGACGCCTAATTTTATTGTATATGTTTAAACCCTAATAGTTGAATGAAAAAATATCAGAGACTGGGTTAAATGAAAGATTGAGAGAACAAGGTTTGCTGACTCAATATTAAACATCATGAATAATGCATTTGCTCTATACGCTTCAGCTCACCCCAAAAATATTGTAAAACTTAAGAAACCAAGACAAGTTAATCGAAATGATTTTTGCCATCCTTCTAATGACAAAGTAACAAACGGTTACAAATTCATTACACTTGTGATGGGTATTAGAGTGGATGCGGTTACAAGTTTTGTGTTTTCCAGGCCGATGAGATATCTTTCTTTTTAAAATAAAATATCATGTGTACATATTATTACTGTTCTTTTTCCAAGATTTTCCATTTGTTTACGGAATGCGCAGTTATTTATAAATCTGAAAAGTCCTTCAAATTCGTATTAAGATCGATGTATGATTTCAACCATTGATCAAACTATATAATTCCGTATATCATTTTTCAGTTTTAAACTTAATTGTCTGTAAAGCTTAAAGTGTCTGACGTGAATGACGTGCCTGTGTTAGTTTTTCAATGCACACAGTAGTTGTGGTACAGTTCGCTTTGTACCCTTGTAATCATTTATCAACTTACTTTGTAACTCTGATGAATTATTGTCGTTTGGTACATGTTTTCAGAAGCTTATGGATAGTCCTTAAAAAAATGATCATGAAGATATTTTGAAATCTCCATGCCTCCTTTTAATATCCAATCAGTGTCACTATAATCGGGTATTTCAAACAGATTTTCTCCTGTCCACCTGTCAATATATTTATTTATTAGTTGTTCATCTTAAAAAAATTTTTTAGACCGGCATAGCCAATTTCTAAAGATTGTTGATACCTAGGTATATAATGGATGAGCTTGATCTTTTGTTGTCATCATCGTTGTTGTTGTTTGTTTTTTTTTTGTGTTTTTTTTTTTCTTGCTATAATTCTGTGAGTAGTATTTGGGATTTGCTTTAGTATATCTATGTGGTATAATTTTAATGCCATCTCTTATTTAGCTCTGAATCAACAAGAACATGTCATAGTTTATCAAATGTTCAAGTTCTACACTCCATATCTTTAAACGTGGATCATGAGCTAATCGGGGTGCACTATAATAATGTGCTGCATCACGTTTGTAGTTTTTTTTTTTAATATACTAATTCCTAAACTCCTCGACAATGTCACATATCATCAATGTATCCTTCATTACATAAAAGTCATGTACATCTTCAATATATAGGTAATCGTCATTCGATATGCTTGAGTCGTTAAGTGATGAGTAGAACTTGTCTTTCGATAGGATAGCTGTTTCATTAAACTTTTCGAAACTATCCATGTCTTTATAGAGATAAATGTATTCTTTTGTATATATGTGTATCATGCCTATACAATGTTTCAGTGTCTCTGTAAATATTCCATCACTTACATTTTTAGCCAGCTGTTCTATAGATTATTTAATGAACCTAAAACCGTCTACAAACCTAAATGTCCTTTAACTATTGTTTCTTATTCTTCTGTCATAAACCCATCAACAATAAATTTTCTTGCTGAATTATATGTATTCCTGGTAGATTTTTACCATTTCCAATGGATATTTTCTTTTACAAGTCTCTTGATCAACAGATGATTTTAAAAACCGGACTGGTTATAAATAAACAATGGTATGTATTTGGAATATTTAAAATTCCAGGATTACATTCCTTACGTGCTGGACCTCTATATTTTCCTGTTAAGTTGTCATGGTCGCGAATTTTTTGAGCAGGGCTTCGCCGTCTCTAATCTTATTAGTTTACAATCACTCTATGACAGATGTGACAAATGTTAGAGGAGTAAAGATTATTTAAAGCTTTCTACTTTAACACCCAGGTCTCGCATTTTGTGGTCTTAATTCTTCGTACACTTGTTTTGAAATTTTACATATCGGATCGTAAAATACTTTAGTACAGTCTGCACATCTATAAACTATCGGTTTATATATCTTGTGGGTTAATTTTAGGTACAAAATCATGATGAAATGCGATTAACTGTTATTGTTCTGGATTTTACCAGACACTCAATGCACACCTTCGGTGTTGTACCGGACACTTCGTATCCGTGTGATGTCGTAACACCTCCTGGATACTGCGATACTATGATACTCTCTAAATCACAATAAATAATAAACTGAGCTTTTAACTGACGCATATGGTTTTTAAATTTTACAACTGAGCTTTTCTCAGGAATTATATCCATCGAATCGTGTACATTTTAGCATAATCTGTTGTTATTATAACTTTTCTGGTGTAATTTATCATCTTTTTTACAAAGTATTTTACCTTCCTATGTCTATATATATATGATAACACCAATTTGAAAATTCGTCTATTTAAACGTTATGGTAACTCCCATCTTTAATGTCATTATTACCACCACATTAAACTATAATTACAGATATGGGCCTTGATGTAGATAAGACTGCGATTTTTCTTTGAAGTCCTCTATGTATACAGTGCGAATCATATTATAAGGGAGTCTATTCCATTTGCAGTCATGGAAATGTAGCTATAGTGGTTGACATCTGTATTGCAACGGATTCGAATGTAGGAGTACGAACGTGATCTGGTTGATCTTCTGGGGTTTTGTACATAGTGTGGAAAATTAACAGCTATCTATGAACTACCTTATAAAAGTTGACTAAGCGTTTTTGTACATAGGGTGGAAGATTATTCATTTCTATCTGTCAATTAACTACTTATGAAGGCTGATTAAGCGTCTTTCCTTTTGTCTAGTCTGGTGCGAAGACCACTTTAAAGTTATCAGCATTTGGGTGACACTGGTATATCGATGGTGATTTCCCAAAACAAATCGGGCTGTTCTTCTTTGGATGTTTGAAAAATCGAATGATCTGGTTTTGTAGGTGACAATCCCATACAGACGACGAGTAATCCAGATATGGCCAAACCAGTGTTGACTGTGCCTTTTCTTCGACCAGCTTATTGCATTTGCCAAGGGGGTACCCCTCATGAGTCCTATGACTCTACTGGCCTCAGTAATTATATTACCTAAATGAGGTTTCAAAGATAGGTTATAGGTGAATTCAACTCATAAGTATGAATTACTTTTTACTTCATACAGGACCTGATTCTTTTTTCTTTTTTAGTTTTGTTCACTGTCTGGTAAGATCTGACTATTAAGAAACACTGGATGAAATATTGTAAGATATAAGAATTTACATATGAACATATTATATGATGCAAATTACTTAGATGTATGACCATGTCAACCAAACCCTTGGAAAAGACTGAACAAATCAGCACTCCAGGTGTAAGTGCATAATGATTTTCACATAGCCTGCAGTAACACTAGTCATTCCTGTACTGTGAAGAGTTAAATTATGCAACGATTCATTGACAGTTAGTGAGAGACAGACCGAGCTTAGTTATTAGTCAAATTACCTATCGACAACTGTAATAAATTACTGGTTTTTAGTTTTCCTAGCGTGTCGCCAACTAATCATATTGCTGGCAAGATGCAAATCATTGCGAAATCTCTTCTGCACTGCTTGTTTGTCTGAGCCTTTGCTGGCGAGACTTCAGCACTTATATAATATGTACAAATTCATATGTTATAGCTTGGTCACTTTGTGACCAAGTTCGGCGACATTTCAAGTGGATACTCAAAAGTGTCGTTTATGTGTGTATACAAATGTTAAAATAAAATCTTTGACTTTAAAGAGTATGATATGATGTAGACCAAGTATCCACTGTCTTGGAGATCGTTTTCTACTATTTGGCTATTACTGTCCATTTCCAAGACAGAGAGTGATGCAAATAAATCATATGAGAAGTACGAAATTTGTCAGCTTTTTTTAAAAGGTAGGGAGGTTCGTGGGCTTACCTACCATTAAAGGAGCAAAATATTACAGACATGGTTAGCATAAACATTCTTCTTCACTTCCAGACAGCTATCGTACAAATCTAGCGTGAATATTTCTCCAAACTGACTTATTTTGCCAACTACCAAGCAATCTTCCGATTTTCTATTGACATCTTCTACCTCGGTTGTTTACTACCGATCTTACTTCACACAGCTCATGCGGGTCACTACTTTCCATATAAGGCTTTTTTACCACTCGTCTTATGGTTGCGCTCTACAGATATACGTACTTCTGACAGAGTGACAGGTGTAAGGTGAAGTTGTTTGCATTGGCAACATGCACAGTGGAGAGAATGTTGGCATATCTCTGTGCTACTTTCGTGTACTGTGACTGAAATTTCCTTACATGTGTTATTATGGAAACTTTGCACTATCTAAAGCAGGCAGCTGATAAAATGGCTGCTCCCATGTGCTCCCAAAATCAACCTGAACTAGTCCAAAGTACACTAAATTTAGCAGTTATTAAAATAGGGAAAACGAATTTTGCCAGAGTAGGCAATACCAGCTTCTGAAAGTGCAATGAATGAATTAAAAACTATATACAAAGTAAAAAAAGGTATCGACTCGTTTTTTTCACAATTTACCTTTGAAGTCCAGGAAGTGAAAATGACCAAGCGGACCTAATTGTTTTTTGATAGGTGCACATCTGAAATAAGGCCAAGCTGTATACTCTATAACCCAAATTACACTTATCAATCTTACACCAAAATAAAGGGAATTAAAAGTTCTTTTAACAAGACCTAAGATATATTAATTTTTTTTTTAAGCCAGGATAACCAGCGAGGAAACCCTGGGAAATTCTTTTTCTTTATAGACCAAACCCTGTGCAAAGTACGAAACTATACAGCGCAACCTTAAAACAAATAATAACATTGTGCAATTGGTTTCCTCTTTTTTCTATCATCATGTATGATTCCCTCAATAAAATGGTACATAAAGATTGACGTTATGTATGAAAGTAAGCTGTAAGCTAATTATGCCTATTTTGATCTTGCTTATACAATATACAATCTTGCTTATACAATATGCCTTGTGGCAGTATTGTGTGTTAAATTACCTTAATTATGAGGAAATTAGAAGTCTTAGAAGTAAAGTCAACTTAAATTTAAAACTGTTGGATTAAGTGAAAAACCAATATAGCAAAAATGTTTCTTTTCATTCATTTGTAATAAATTTAAGGAGGAAATGATGACAACGCAGATTCCTTTTCTCTATATACTACCGTTAGAAGAATTCGCAAACTTTTTACAGTTTGACCTTTGATCTCTGTGAACCTGATCTGTCCATTCCAGTTCAAACTGTAAACTTTATTAGTGACATCTTAGGAATAATTGTGGATGGTTTCATGTCTTTTAGCATAACATTGGTTGCTATGTTGACAAAATGCACTCTGCGTGTTTAAAACAGCTCACTTTTCATTATGGGGGGAGGGGAGCTAGGCTTGTGTGGGTCATTGCTACTAATGAATACTGTTCTATGGAAGAAATACATGAGAAGTATTCAAAAGGACTGTTTAGATGCTTGCGACTTAAATGTTTCAGCTGTACAACAAAAATTAAATTATACAGTAATAATAACTATGTGGTCTTTATGGCGGCGCTCAGCAGATATTACGTGGTTCTGAGGGAGTGACAGGTGTAAGATGAAGTTGTTTGCATTGGCAACATGCATAATGGAGAGAATGTCGGCATACCTCTGTGCAACTTTCATGTACTGTGACTGAAATTTCTTTACATGTGGTAATTATGGAAACTATGCACTATCTAAAGCAGACAGCTGATAAAATCCAGGAACCAAGCGGAGCTAGCAGTTTTTTGATAGGTGCACATCGGAAGTAAAGTCAAGCTGTATTGTCTATAACCCATCAATCATACACCGAAATAAAGGGAATTAAAAGTTCTTTTAACAATACCTAACATACACAAGGTTTGTCTTTTTTTTTTTTTTTTTAATAGCCAGGATAACCAGTGAGGAAAACTTGGGAAATTCTTTTTCTTTATAAACCAAACCCTATGCAAAGTACGAAAGTGTAGAGCGCAACCTAAAGTAAATAAAGCTTAATATGGAATGTAATGACTCGCATGAGCCGGTACGCAAGATTGGGAAGAAAAAAAAATTGTATTAGGCCCGAGATACTTGGAAGATGCCTCCAGAACATCAATCTGATTAAAATAGAGATCTAGTTACAATATGAAGATCTGACATGCACCGATAAAGTTCATGTTCTGGTGATCTTTGGAATTCCTGATCAACTTGTTTTTAGTAATCTATCAAGTAAGGAGTTATATTTCGTGTTATGGAGAGTTGTCGTTAGAAACGTTATGCTCCGAATGATGTTTTTCACTTTCATAAATGTGAAAAGTGTAATTCGATTGGTCAGTCGAAAGGTCAACCTCGTATGAGTGCCCGTCATATCCCCATTATGTCAGAGATATTCATTAGATTGACCAGAGCATGAACCTTTGTTGGTACATATCGATCTACTTATTATAAGTAAATCTCCATTTTAATCTGATACATATGTAAGTATTTAGGTAGGTAGGTATTTTAGCCAGGATACATTTAGTCTTTGTTTTCTTCTTTTTTTCGTTACAGATTGTATTACTTATAGATTTTCATTCTATCATTGTCAGATGCTATTTGCAGTCTAATACATATATATTATTATCACAGTAACGCGATCTTGATTGCTGGATCACGTCGAGTTGTCAGCATTAGAAAATCCGGATCATTACGAGATGCGAAGCGTCGAGTCATGATCCGGATATTTTATGCTGACAACGAGACGTGATCTAGCAATCGAAATAGCATTACTGTGATAATGATATTTTTGTTTTATACCTAATAATTTTCAGATCATTTAATAAAATCACTATATGTAGCTGAAAAAACACAAGAAATTGCTAAATATTTCAACCTCTTTGATACGAACTTCATCTTAAAGCATAATCCGAATTACTTTTTGAAAAGCATACATGCGCATGAATATTAGTTTTATTAATGAAGCTTGTGAAACAACGCTCACTCAGTTTGACTACCATCACTGTCAAACAACGCTCACTCAGTTTGACTACCATCACTGTCAATAACACGAATTCTTCGACGCTTGGAGGCAGCAGACTCATATATGTAATTTACAGTTATTGTGCAGTTCTAAAATTTTGCATCACGGAAGATTTCACCAGCTGAATGACTGGAAGTTTCTTTCAAAGGTCAGGTTGATAGCGGTTGAACTGTTTTTGGGGAAACATTGGGAGAGGCTCCGATGGGAACTTGACATGGGAATGACAACATTATTTTGACAGTTATTTATAACAGGATTGGAGAAATTGTGGAACTTGATGGTACAGATTTGTTGCATAAAATATTACTCATTTATAATTTCAAATTCATCCATTATGCGGGAAACTCACTAACGTTACGATTTATGAACTTCCGTAAATGGGTTGTAGCTGTACTGTACAGCTGTATTGTTTTAGTACGCGATTTCCGAATGTGATCTTGTTCCAGACGAACCTTTTTGGCTATATTTTACTACTTCAAAATAAAGGAATAAATGGGGGGCTTTTTATTGTTGTTGTGACAAAAACATGTTTTAGTCATTTCAGATATTTTACATATAACGCAAGGTTTCTTAACTAACGTCGCTGTGAGACCTTTGTTTACTGCTAGTGTTGTCATTCCGTCGCTAGGGGCGCTGATATTGTCACCAGGAAACCTCGAGGATAAAGTAGTTCCAGCCTTGTTTGAGAGTATGGTAATACGGATTTAGAAAACGATAGTATCGTTTTCCTGCTTGCAGGATATGACGGTAAAATTCTGGCTCTTTCTTGGGTAGAAAATTGGTAGGTATATAATAAACTTTCGTATTGAATGTCCATACTGTATACTAATATATGTTACATTTCCGATTCAATCTGCATAACTGAGCTACTGTAATGTTCTGTACATAATGTGATACTTATTACGTACTTGCCTAAGGTCACTTTGCTAAATGCAATAAAATGCTATCCATTTCTTTTTCCTAAGAAATATATAGAGTGAAGACTCATAGTAGGGCACCTCCTCCTGGTAGGATACTGTCAGAATATTGTATTTGGTGGTTAAATTGCCACCTGGAGGAAACTTTGGTGTTTGAAAACCTTACGATGCTTCATTTAGATTGTCTTTACTGTGATCTTTTAATATACATGACTTTGTTGCCGAATATAAAAAATGTTGTATATATCAGAGGGAAAACTCCTAGGATTCTATAGATTGAATGATTGAACACAAGGCCGATGACGAAATAAAGTAGCGCGTGAGCAGACGTCATAATATTCCAGTGACGTCAAAATGTAGCGCGTCACAGCCGCTGAGCATGGGTTCGTTTTTCCTCGCTTTAGATGATATTTCCATAAATGCCTTGGAAAGGAAAGTAAGACCCAGTCAACGTTTTCGTGTACTAGTTAATCTGCGGAGACGATGGACAAAGGCTTCGATGACATAGGGATGAAAACATCGTGACGTCAGTGATATAATCGAATGAGAATAGGTTGTGAGGAGCGTGTGTACGAATGCAATTTCTATAATACCGAACGCTTGGCGATAGCTGTACCGTAATGGCGGAATGTCAAGTGATACGAATATGGATGCGCCCTTTAAAACCTTCATGGACGTGCCTATTGGTGACTCCGATAATTCAGTCAAAAAGCATAGATAGCTGAACCTACTCAATTCCGTAACATTTTGTATATAATATATATTTCTGCCACTTTCGTTTAAAGTAATTTTCAGTTCATAGTAAAAATTTCATTAAAATTGGATGATCAAACGAGGTCTTAACAACTTGAAGTTTCTACATTTATATAGTAAAACCCGTTCCAGCCCAACAGAGAACCATCAAAACAAACCACTCCCTTTTCAAATCGAACCCAAGTAAACAAAATCCAGGATCCGCGCCTGCTTTATTGCTTGATATAAACTTATGTGTATTTAAACATTCGCACAAAGTCATATCAAGTAACGCAGACCGAAACCCTAATATTATCAGTAATGCGGATTTTTATAAATATTTTTTTTATTTAGCGTTTTTCATGACAACACTGCAGACTCATATAAATATTAAGAGTTGGTGCCCTGTAAAGAAAATTCCGCATTACCGATACTATTATGGTTTCGGACTGCGATGGTGGACACGGCTGTTTGTCAACATCTTCCATTTTTTGTATCATCAACCCCTAACAAATGTACGAGAAAAATATATTCCATTAAAATAAATGATTGTTTCGGAGCCGTCGTATATTGTAATAATATAAAAATTATTGTAAATGTGAGGCCAATAATATATGCTTGACACACCATATTTCTGTCGTCATTTCTTATAATGTAACTTCTTCATATTACTGTCAAATCAAATGTAAAAGTAAGTTTGACCCTAAAGATGGCGGACGGTTATTTCAAGGAAAAGTAAATTTAACTAGAACTAAAACCTATTTATACACCTGCCTCGTAGTCACATGTCATAAATAGTATGCTGAACGCTAGAAAATATTAGAGATGTCCAACAAGATAAGATTAAGTGTCAGGCCCCGTATTCACGAAACTCCTTAAGTTGAGTTTACACTCAAATTAAAAATTGTAACATTTAGTAATGAACACACTTACATTTTGATACACTGATAAACTGTTAGATAAATCATATGCACCAACTTCAGTCTCATCAATTGTTTCTGCGATTGGCTAATATACATAATCTATCCAGATCCTACATCATCCTCTATGATACAGAAATTACATCAGTTATGTCATATAAATTAACCTTCCATTGAGATTGCCCTTAAACAATAATATGTTATCTAAACTGGTTTCTGCTATGTCTCATATTGCTAAAAAAAAAATGTTTACTGTAGGAAGATGCTTCGAGCTATGCTTACGATTGCTTTTCATGCACTTCTGCGTATTGGTGAAATCGTGCAATGCACCTAACCCCAATTTGATAACTTTTCATCAGATTTAGTTTTCTGATAAGGGACTAACTGTAACTCTTTATTATTACAAGCCCTCGAACGGTCAGCGTTTTGCCCTCACACAGTTACAGGATAATGCATATAATTTGAGGAGAATTTGTGGTGAAACCGGGTTTCAAGTCCCCAGAGTTAAAACTTAGTAAACGTGTTATATATATATATATATATATATATATATATATATATATATATATATATATATATATATATATATATATATATATATATATATACACACACACACAGACAGCGTCCACTCTGTCGGATGTTCTATATCACCTTAAGAATAAAAAAATGCGGTAAAACAAGAAATGAGGGAAAATCGATACCTAACCTCAACGAAAAAGATTATTTCTTCTATAATATAAAAAATGAGTGATACACCGTCCACGTCCCGAATACTTTATATTGTCTTTTATATGAGTATGGTAGCTTTATGAAACTTGGTCAGAGTATTCACCACGTCTTTCTCATTTACAACGAAGGCAAGACTTTTTTTTAATTGAATACCCGAGATACATTTACCCTAATGAAGATCTAACTGGCATTCTACACATTTATAACACAATAGACAAGAAAATCTGTTTTTACACATGTGACGTCATTATGTAGTACGCCTGTACACTTTCATGAGTTTAATTTGTATTGGTTTTTATAAGCATAGCGACCTGCTGTGACCTTGAACTTTCATCCCCAGATGTTTCAAACAGGTGTAATATTTGTCATAATGCAATTGACCTTGAACTTTGTTCTTTAATAAACCCGCGAAGAACACATTAAAATTATGGTTAACAATAGTTTACGGACAACTTAAATTATAACCTTTCTAATGATACCTCAACTTTTGTTCTACCTTTGCTACTTATATAGTATCTTGTCACGGCCCCTCCATCATAAAACCTTACTCAACATTTCGAGTCACGGCCCCTCCATCATAAATCCTTACTCAAAATTTCGAGCAAGATACTTCAAGACTTAAAAATCTTACTCGAAATCAACAAACATATTGGTCAGAATATTTTTAAGTAAGATTTGGAGTCGAGTAAAGTTTTATGACGGCGAATACTAGGTACACTAGGTATTTCTGTTAGTCACATAAATACATGCACATTTTGGGTACATGTATTTGGGTTACTGATAAGTATATCGGTCAAAAACGGGTATTGAATTCACATACTGTACATTGAAAGCCTGATCGTCGATCCAAAACAGAACACATACCGGTGTTAGTGAGGTATATATGTACCTTCCATGTAGTATAAACGATTTTGCTATTAATATCTAGTACTCAATGCTACAGAACTAATTATATTCCTTACCTGCACTCAATGCATAATGGGACGAATTACATTCCTTACATGTGTGTTCTAATTTTAGAGGAGAGAGTCCGCTTTGAATGAAAAGAAAATGTATTCTTATATCAACAAATAGAATACACGTATAATATTGTTTTTAGTCTAGAATTTACAAAGAGTTGCATATTGACATCATCGTAATTTCAAAAGCTAAAATAATTGTCAGTTGCTGAACTGTTAAGGCAGAATCAAGAAGTACTTTGTACACTTTTTCTTGAGCATTAGGTGTTCTCCGTTTTTTTTTTGCTAAAAATAAATAAATAAGTATCAAAGTAAGTCATTGTGTAGATAAATAAAAAAAAAATGCACGCATTAGAGAACCATTTTTGGACCGAATAGGCACTTTTTATGTGTAAAGGTGTAAGGTATGTCTTGGAGATAGTGTGAACAGCTTGGAATGTCATTAATTTGTTCTTTTGCAAAGTACTTATCAGTAGCATAGCAAGAAATAAGAAATTATCCCCCCCCTCCCCAAACACACACACACAGAGTTCAGGGGCGTTGCTTAGACGGTTGCTACGTCACTGTAACTTATATACTATGTTACAGCTTATATATATATATATATATATATATATATATATATATATATATATATATATATATATATATATATATATATATATATATATATATATATGCACACGTCATCCCTTTTCGATTTCGCGACGTACATTTAATTTCCCTTGTGTCACTTTCTTTGGTGAAATAAATCTTGAAATATTGATATCCCTTAAACATCGTTACCTTTGTAAATTGTATATGGTACCCTGGAAATGTAAAAAGAGGTGGAATAGAAATTAATTCATCAATACATTTGAAGTAGCCTAAGGCCCCATCGCCCCACCCCACTACATCCATAGGTCCATCCATCCATCCACCAATATATGCCTACCTACCTAAATACATACATACATAAGTCGATAGATCCAATCATCCATCCATCCCTGCATCCCATCCATCCATCCATACATACGTATATACAAGAACCTATGTCTTCTGGGTGGCCTGTAGATATTTCATTTTTACATTTCTGATTTAGGGCCTATATATTTTTAATGCTTATGTTATAAAATACATTTGGTTATATTTCGATGTCAAATGAATTTCATTAGGTAAGGAGGGGCGCTAACATGTATACATTGTATTCGGACACCTTAAATCACATGCAAGATCGGCAGTGGGTTTTTAATGTGCCCAAAACCGGTTTGGGCCGGTTAAGCATTCACAAGGTACAGTCTAGAGCTATATCAATCACCTCGTTTCAATCTTTTATTTGCACAGTACATGTGATATTACGCTAGCCTCAGTCAAATTAACACTGTTTTAGGCCTGTGAATTTGAAATCATTTCAGATATCTCCTATTCTGAAAGTTTGAATCAATTCTGAAGGAAGCGGATGGGTATATATTCATCAAGAGCTAGAAAAGCAAAACATAAGAAAATACGGAAGTTGATACATCATATTGGAGGTAAATTGACAGACGAAGCTATTCATGAATGGCGCCGAACATACAAGAGTCATTTGAAGTCGGGCTCTTCAGCGTTGACGAGAGACGATTTTCACAGGGTATTCACACAATATTTTAACGGCGACTCCAGAACGTTTTCTGATCATATTTTCCGATCGTTTGACGTCAATCGTGACGGGTACGTGGATTTCAAGGAGTTCTTGGTTGGTCTGTATGTGTCCGGATGCAAGGACCCCAAAAGGAAACTGGGTTGGGCATTTCGAGTTTATGACGTTGATGGAAATGGAAAAATTGGCAAAGTGGAGATGACCAGTGTAATCAGTGTAAGTATTGACCCCCCCCCCCCCCTCGCTTCTCTCTCTCTCTCTCTCTCTCTCTCTCTCTCTCTCTCTCTCTCTCTCTCTCTCTCACACACACACACACACACCACAGATATATATATATATATATATATATATATATATATATATATATATATATATATATGTGTGTGTGTGTTCCTTTTAAAAATATATGCATTGGTATAATATGTTGTTTTACAAGGAATGTGAAGAAGATACCGACGTAGCTCGAATTTCTTCCGACTCTTCTCCACTCAAAATCCCTAAAAGGATTTTGTCTCAGGGTTATTATTATTATTATTATTATTATTATCAGTATTGTTCATCATAGTCGGAATGCCTTTGCAGGTTCTAATGCGAGTATTTAAAGAGGAAAATTTAGTCCGTGTTTCCTTTCTATTTTGTAGCTATCCTAAAGGTATTTTTAAATATTCGGTTTCCATGAGTAATCTATTTTTTTTTGGTTTTATTTCAGTTTCAGTATTACATCCCCCCCCCCCCATACCCCCAGCACGTTATACCAGGAGGAGCCCCCATGATCATATGTAAAAATGGCACAGATTCACTATTACAAAATTTGTAATGGGACAATTTCACACAACTCCCAAATACTTTTATTAATACCATAAAATACAGAAACTAGGTGATATTGAGGCATTTCAAAATGATAATAAAAAATGCGAACAAAACATTTTCTTCTATGTACGGCCCATCGTCATTGATGGAAAATTAAAGTTTGCCTCATTTTGATTTACTTCTAAATATAAGCATAATTCAGGAGAAAGACAGTATTAAAGCATGTTATAATGTTCATTTTTACAATTATGAGTGCTATTGTTCCAGACAAAATCGTAATTACTTCACAACACTTGCTGAAAGGGCACAAGGGTGATGTAGGCGGCACTAGCAGTCGTCAAAATCGCCAGAGAAGCTCCCTAGTAGTTTATAACTATTAAGTTGGCAATTATTTCTATCGAAACAACATACATGTATTTGGCAACTGAAATGTTGTGAAATAGTACTGTTGTCAGTTGATTTTGGCCTGAAAAGTGACAGACTTTTTTGCTTGCCGCCAATGACATGCGCCATAAGCAGCTATGTTGGCAATGTGTCTTCCAATTTGGATGACAAGAATGACATACTTAATTCCATACTCAATTTCAGCAAGGCGCATCAGTATAAATTTTGAAAATTGTTTTTACAAAGTTTTCAAATGTTGCTTTTTCAAAAATGTATGTGTTGAGTGTGTATTTTTCAGATTAAGAGGATCAAATACAAGTTGGACTTCGTCTTTCCTTTGCTCACCTCCAACTGCACGCTAAAATTATAATAAATCCAGAGACGCAATATTTGAGGTTTTCACTTTGCATAAATACACATCATTTTATAAAAGAAACGATCATGTCACTACTAACTATGGTTCAGAAATAGGCTATGTTGGAAACCTGGCCCAATGTTATTTTCAAAAACTTAAGTGTTATTCTCCAATTGCTTGAGCATAGCTACATTATGGATATTTTGACATTTATGCTGGACTAATTTCAAAGTTGGTATTAAAGTCTGCATCAAACATATAAAGTTATTGTTAAGTGAGACAGTTTTATTATAAATTCTTAAATTTTTCATAGTTGCTCAGGGGTCAAACTAGACTTGAAATTTAGGGAGAAGTGACTTCTCCTTTTGGACAGAACACAGGGAGAAGTGGCAGCGATGCAAAAAACGCAATATATATATATAAGCGTGTGTGTGCTATGGTTCTCTTATTTGAATTGTGTCCTGTATTTCTCATTAGGCATATTTGCATTGAACAATAGTTTTAAGCAATATTTCATCTTCAAGTAGAAAATTCTCTGTGTTGTATGTATATTATAAACACATTTTGTAAGTGTATGAATGTATTATACTCATATGCAGTGTATTCATACTTAAAAGTGTATGTTTAGATCGAGAGAAATATGCATATTTTGGCCATATGACTTCAAAAATGCATAGCAGAAACTATATATTGTAATTAATTTTAACTGACAGGAGTACCTAGATTACAGTATTGTAATTACAAATAGGTAAAAATACTTAAGCAACTACCATCTAAAGAACAAATTTAATTTTTTTTAAGTTTCTTCACTAGAAAATGTCAGTTGAGAACATTTCCAAATTAGTTTTGAAACAAACCCTATATTAGGCTATATAATACGCACATGTGATCACAAGTAAATGTGTCTTCAATATTGTAGTGTTCATCCATTCAGACTACAGTGGTCACTGATGAGTAATCTCATCTTTACAACTGATATTCAGGGAGTTGATTCTGAATTAAATGTAAATCTTTTGACTGTCATTTTTTGGTATTGTTTTTAAAAGTAGTTTTAGAAACAGGTATTTTCTTCATGTGACCACTCACTTTCTAACTTCATTGCAGCAATCCCAATGTAGGATTGAAAATGTTTGGTTTTGATATTTGTCTACGTGCTCGTAATAACGTGTATTGGTTGGATATTTTTTTCTTTGCTACTCTTTCTCGTATTTGCACAAATATGTGTGATGTAAACTATCAACCTTGACCTTAAGTTACAGCGCTTATCAATTCGACGACATAGAATTGTCTCATACGTTTCTGACCAACAAATTTTAATTTTTAGGCTAAATCTTTTATCACATAATAGTTACACTTTGCCTTCTATGAATTGTATAATTTCCTTGATGTATGTGCCTAATGAATTACGAAAACCGACAGTCTAATGAAGACGTACTTCCAAGACACGGTGATGTCCGCCATTATTACCCTATAGCAGGTTCACTTATGGTTTCAAACTGATTTTATGAAGAAAATAATGCAATCACGGCTGTTAATATTTTCAAAAGATAATTTTAGAAAGTGCTTTCACCGATTTTATTCTTAAAACAAAAATTGTTATTTACATATAGATGATTTAGTTTCAAAACACAAGTTATTAAGTTTTCATCAACAAATGATAACTTGCGGAAATCAGGCAGCGATATCTTGGGGGCGGGAGTTAATTGGTCGATCAGCTATTAAACACATGCCTGTGAATGTGCCAGAGTTTGTTTTGTCGGCGCAATTGATATGAAAACATGCTAAGGCAATATGCCATCCATTTCACCTAGGGCTTAACACTACTTGGCTGGGTTGAGGGAGCATCTCAAAAGCCATAAACTATAGGCACTCATGTAGATCTAAAAAAAAAAAAATGACAGGGTGAAGTCGTTTTCGCTTTTCAAATATAAGAAGGCGAAGTTTAAATTTTTTCGTCGACTTAGTTGCCCACTTCGCCTGGTAGCGTGACCCCTGGTCGTTCCTACTTTCATTGCTAAATCCCACATTGAAAGCACCCGTATGAAAATCGCCATCAACCACTGACATTTTTAACACAGGCAAAGACAGCATTCAGACCACCTCAGCTATTTCTGTGAGACAAATATATGCCTCGGGTGTATGTCACCGCAGTTATTTATAGAAAAATCATATAAGAAAATATCACAATCTATTCGGATCACCTCAGCTATTTCTACAATTGGATTGACCATATGGTTGACAAGTTGCGAATGAAAAAATAATTTGATATATCGCAACTTCTTGGTCAATCCTTATTTCGTAAATAACTGAGGTGGTCCGAATGACAGCTATCGGCATACATTCGAGGTATGATCTGTAGGATTGACCTCGAAGTTGCAAATGGCAAGACTGGTCACATGATCATATGAAACTGTATAGTGTCTAGCATCAGAGACATGCACAAAATATGTGCCATACATATCTATTAGTATTGTAAAGATAATGAGTGCTGTTTTGCAAACTGATGCCAGTGATCTCCCCAGAAATTTTGGATAGCATCGGGGTACGTGTGTTTGGGTCATAAAATGTTTTACAAAGCGCGCGTTAACGTTATAAAAGTGAAACAAATAAATATCAATGAAATAAAAAGAAGTGCATATATTTACATAGTATTTTTTATTTACCTATGTTATAACAGTAACAACAATGCATATCTCATTTATTTCTTAATTTAAATGATATTCGTCTTTTCTTCTTTTCACCATATAAGCTGACTGCAACATCACAATTAAAGTCTTTTAAGGGTTGTCCTTCAGTACTGATTGTCATCTGGTAGTTCAGTAACCTCTGTGACAACCTGTTCCTTAAAACCCTCTTAATTCTATTCATCGAGGAGAATGACCTTTCACAATCTGAAAAAATGGAACATAAATTTGTTTAATGGATGTACAAAAAAGAGACAAGTATACCTGAATCCTAATTAAGTTAATTACCAAGGAAAAATTCTTCAGGAATCAAGACAGTGGTGTGTTTTACAATGATCATCACAGAATAAGATAATACATATTCCTTTCCATTAGGAACAATATATCAAAGTGTTTGCTATTTTTAAGCTAAAATATTGTTCAAATTTAAAACTGTTTTACCTGCTGTTGAGGTAAAACTGGAAGATAAAGATTGTTCCGTTAATTACTTGGATAGACAGAAAAGAAAAATGAGAAATTAATAGGGCAGCACTCAAGTAAGTTAGAAATATGGAAAACTTACCATCCGATCCAGCAATTTCCACCCAAGGGAATAACGTCTTCCATTCATTATTAAATCCCGACTGACATATATACATAACACACTACCAGTAGACTCCATTGTTGCTGGCCAATCACGTGACTAGGTGCAGACGAAACCCTCACCAAAGGTCGCGCACCGGCGGTCACGCAAGCCAGATACAAAGGATAATGGTTAAGTGAGTGAGCAATTATCCTGGATTATCTTAATAAAATACCCCAGAAGAGGTAAGAACAGGTGTCATTTGAGTGGGGCTTTGAATTAGGTGACAGGATGTTTGTTTAACAGATTAAGTTTGAAACGATAGCGTAGTGGGCCCGCTACCGTAAAAGGACCGCGGGAGAACACTGGATGCCAACGAAATTTTTTCACTTCCAACAGGATTTAATTTAGTTCTGAATATGCTGATGAAATTACAGATCAAAATGTTAAAAGCAGTCGCTTATATAATGATGCAAGTCATTAGAAAGCTTGAAACAGACTATATATAGTTGTGACTGATCATGTCCAGTCTTTCATATGTTTAAAATGTCAGCACTTAAGGACGATTTTCATACGGGTGCTGTTTCAGTTTTGGATTTTGCTGTTAAAAAGGAAGAATTTTTGTTTGTTTTATTGGCACTTTTAACACATTATTGGCTATATCATGCAGAGGAAATAGGACTTAAGTGCCTTCCTAAAGGGCACACCAAAGCAGCCTGTGTCAGACGCTCTACCAACTGAGCTACCGCGGCTTCCCAGCCTCGAGTCGTTTTCCTGATGCACTTTCATACAAACATTGAATTTAGTTCAAATGTTAACCAGGTCAAACACACAAAATTTTCCAAAATACCCTCTTTAGAGCCTGCAAATGTATATCAACGAGAGTGGACAACAAAAACCATATAAAAAAAAGACAAGTCGAAATCACTGAAGGGATTATTACACATTGTTAGATAATTGGACAGTTATATTGAGGTTCAAACATCTAACACGGTTTGGGAAATGTCAGAGGAAATTTGAGTTAACACTAATGCCGCAATACTTTACTGGTCATCGGTCTCCGATTCGTTTAAACTGTTGAAGTTTGGATGATAAGATATAAAGATGGAAAGAACAAAAATAAATAAATAAAAGGCGTATCCTTTGATGGACATATGATCAAAAATTTTAACTTCTTTCCTGGAGATGGAAGCTCGTTTTCCACGAATTTAAGAAAAACCCCTAGAAATCAGCAGTCTCTTTATGAAGTACATGTACTACAGTTGCCTGCCTGAGAGTTGAAAATGGCAATTGCGAGTCTGTCACCTCTTTAGATGAGTCAGATAACGGTTTTTGATTGGTTGAATACCAGTGGTGACGTAACCTTTAAAAAAAAGTTGTGGATGCGAAAACTGCTGATCTCGTCCCAATGGCTGTAATTCTGAAAAAGTATGCCCAAAAAGTTTCTTGAAAAGGTATCTGCGCATTCGTATGAGCTTGACCACATGTCTAGTGTTTCATCCACATACGACCTTAACTGCATCGCTTCTTAACATCGGACTGCGCATCCCGGCATCCATCTTCGCAAGCCATGAGAGACACTCCACTACGCTCCTTTATGATCCATGGCTGCCTGTGCTGAGATCTCCTGTTTTGGACGAGTTCGTACAGAAATACGTTGTCAACAAAACAATGTAACAATCTCCAACACATAAATGAAAGTGCTCGTCTTATCGATCGTATTTGAGAGAGAAACTTTGGCTTAATCAAACGGTGTGAAAGGTTACGTTGGGTCACAATGGCGAGAATATTTTACTCGCGTTCGCAGTGATTGGTTAAGCAGGTTTATGCATATATATGCGAAACAAGGAAATCTCCACACAGGCAGTCACGGGTGATAAAGGGGCATAGCGGATTATCTTCCTTGACTTGCGACGATGCATGGCATCTTGTCGTAGTTTAAATCAAGATAGCCTCTGTGTGTTTTGGCGACATGTGACCATGAAATCTGCTTCCGTAATATTGTTTACAAACGAATGTTTCGACCCGTGTGTAAACGGGGATCACCCTGAGTTGTATGGAATGACACTGGACTGGCAGATTTAGTCGTGCTTTATGAACTTAAACCAAGAATGCGGCGAGGAGGATGCCCTTAAAGTAGAGTTTAAAAAACAATATTATTTTATGTTGGAAACTTTTTTTCCAAAATAACGGGTTTTAAATGGAAACTGTGTGAAAATATGCCTTGTATGGTTCTACTTGAGTTAGAGTGTTTTAGCACTGCACCCAATGTGTCAGTTTCCACCAAAATTAATGAAACAGAAACACAATTTTGATCACGCACTAAAACAGTAAAGTAGGAACAAATATGGCAGTACGTTTGTTTGTCATAATGCTTTTGTAAAACTGAAGGTAAACGTCGGCCACACTTCGTCGGAACAGTGACGACACACGACCGCAACAAACTTTATCAAAACGGCCAACTAATGAAAACTGTAAAACGTGTTCCTCTTTAGAGTACTACCTAAAATCAGCCATGGTTTCTCCCGTAAATAAGAAGTTATTTTGGTCAGAACGTGCTGGTTAGGTCAGACCACCAAAGCCCACTCTTAGCTGTCACTTTTTTTAGCTGGCATATGATTGTGCGTAGGAATTATAAGCAGATTATTTCACTGAATGTAACTGGCCCAGTTTCACTAAATTTATCACAGTCTAAGATTAAGATTTTGTATGATATCTGTACTCTTATTTTTGACAATATAGGGGAGTATTTACATCCTTGTATTTGGAAGTGATCCGTCATTCGGTTAAAGTGAAAGCTCAGTCTTTATCCTTCATGCAGTATCAAGTTTATGACCTTCGCAGTGCTCACCATATTATGCACTAAAATAATGTTTTAAAGGTATCGGTGAAAATCTTTTGTTCCAAAATTTAACCACGCTTATGGAAGATTAATTAAGTATAGTGACTTTAAATGTATGTTATAATCGTGGTGCATATACCAGTAAACATCGAGGCATTCACGGCATCAAATGAGGCAGTCCTGGTGAGGGAGAAAACAAACAATATAAATGTGTAGTTTTCAAGTTGTAAACCTGGGAGTCCTTTTCTTCTTGAAAAACTAGTTGAACCGGTTCCTTAGATTTGAGGAGATTCCAAACTTTTCCTCAGAGGTAAAACACGTCTAATTTCAAGTGATTGCTGGTTATTATGACTGCATATTAATCCTTTATGCCTGCTTAATGTTAAATGAAAAAAACAAATTGGTTCCAAATCAGGCAATTAGATATATATTGAAAAAGTTTTAATTTGAGATGCTTTTGTGAAACTGGAACCTGGAGTGCGCAGTGGCTAACTTTGCTTTTTGAGATTGATAGTTAGCTCTGCTAGTCATTGACCAGAAGAGCTTATGGGACGGCCAGTTGTCCGCCAGTCAATGTAAATTTGTTATCTTCTACTCCTGCTAAACTACTTGAAGGACTGCCACGAAACTTAACACACACATTCATTCCATGGTCAAGTAGGACCTAAATGCAAATAGTGTTGCTCAGACATCCAAAATGTCTTCACAGCGGCCGACTTGAAAATATTGATATCGCTAATTTTCCTGAATGGATGGTCATATCAGCATGGGGTGTTATTAGATTATGTCAAGTTGATCTTAAACTGAAAATGGTGCCGATCTGGCATTCAATATGGCCACTATCTTGAAAACCTTGTTATCGCTACTCCTGAATTGACATGGGATTTTCACCAGAAGACTTAATATGGTGTCTAGTTGGTCCTAAGTGAAATGGTGCCGCTCAGACTTCAAATATGGCCATCATAGCGGCCATCTTGAAAATCATGTTTTTGATACCCATATTGATATGGAGATTTTATTGTAAAACTTCTTATGATATCTAGTGGGTCCCAAATGATAATGGTCCAGATGTGATCTCAATTGAATATTTTTTTATTGCTTCTCTACGTAAATGGATGGTCATATCGATAATGGGTTGTCACCATAAGACTTCCTGTGATATCTAGTTGGTCCTAAATGAAATTGGTGCCAATCTGACATTGAATATGGCTGCCACTGCTGCTATCTTGAAAATCTTGTTATCGCTACTCCTCATAAATGGAAATTCATAATATCTACCTGGAGTTTTCACGAGAAGATTTCTTATGGTATCTAGTTGGTCAAAAAAAAAAAAAGGATGGTGATGATCTGACGTCCAGTTTGGCCATCTTGGAAAAAATCTTGCTATCGCTACTTGTCCTAAATGAAAAGATTTCTAGTGGTGTCTAGTCTAGTTGGACCTGAATGAAAATGATGCAGATCCGACATTCATCTTAAAAATTGTATTATCGCTAGAACCAGAATGAACAGTCATATTCACATAGGATTTTCACCAAAAGATTTAGAATGATGTTTAACTGGTCCCAAATGAAAATGGTGCCATCTTACATCCATTATGGTCTCCACAACCTTGTTATATATTGGTTTCAACAATCAGCAGATAAAAAGAAGAAATGGTCTATCTTGAGTTGCCAGAAATTCGCTTTGGTCAGTAGAGTGTCAGTCCCTTCGGTGGACTCTTGTTATATATTCTTCAGACTGAGTTTGTCCCTTTGTTTTATTTTCAAGCCACGGGAACGAATGTTTGGATTAGATGCTTCGATGTAGAATTAAAAATTACACGTTGATTTTCAAAAATCATGTCATACACGTAGCTTGCTTTCATTCGTCTGTCAGATTTTGTTTGCATTTTTCAACTGATATGTTAGGTGGCGAAAAAAGTGCATTTTGTGAGATAACAGTTGGAAATTTCTCTATGTACTTTAAGTGTGGGATTTCCAATAATTCTTGAATAATAGTCATACGATGAGTCAACAATATTGTATTTTATCTGCTGATTGTTGAAACCAATATATATATATATATATATATATATATATATATATATATATATATATATATATATATATATATTTGTTTTAAACTTTTCAAACATTGTTTTTTTTTTTGTTATTTTATTTTATTTTATTGTTTTTCTCAGGCGATCCTTAGACTGACTTCCCAAAGATTTATTAGTGTGAACCCTGCAAAGCTCGTGGATGAATTCTTCTCAGAAGCAGACAAAAAACAAGTTGGTGTCTTGGATCTAGAAGAATTCATACAGGCCTGCCAGAAGATGCCAGTAATGGTGGACATCTTGCAGTGTGATCCATCTGCATGTGCCATCAAAAGAACGTTTTCTACAAGGACTCGTGTTTAGTGTATAGCATGCTCAAGTCATGCATTTTATACATAAGGCACTCAGACTGATTCAATGTATTTTATTTTTGTGTAAAAACAAGTACAGGGTACAAGTCTAATGCACTCTGAAATAAGAATTGTTGTAGATAGGCATGCTGTACTAAGAATTTTTCAACTAGACATTCCATTTGTAATGAAAGTGAATTCTTTCTTTTTTGTTTTAAAAGAAAATATATAAGATCTAGGACCTTTAATCGAATTTCAAAACAATTTAAAGTTTATCCACGACATGCCTTAGTCTCTACCAATTCATGTTTCACAAAAATGAAGCGAATGAAGATGGATCAATACAGAATCACTGATGGTGAAAAGTATTTAAATTTATGAGGTTCCAACACGATTTTTGTCCGCCAAAAACTTGCCAATGTGAGTAGGATCACTACAGTTACTTCCGAATCTCTTTCTGAATCGAAGTTATTCGACTCGCATCAGAAAGAAATGAGGATATTCCATATGTATGTTTGAAAAAGCCACAACTCAACAAATTGATGTCTGTCTTTTATAGGGGAAATTGTACTTGTTCGTAGCTGATGTTATATTTCAGCTTCAGTGTATGTTTATGGAAAGGAACATTGAAAGTGCACATTTTTCATGAATAACAGAATCTAGCAAAGTAAAAAAAAAATGTTATGTCAGAGTATATAACACAAGCAAGAAAGTACCATTGCGCTATTTGTCCCAAAAAATAAAATCTGTGCCAGGGTAAAATAGTTATTTAACATCGGACAACCTAAAACGTGCAACTATACTGTTATTCACTTTTAAGAGTGTGTGTGTTCAGGGTATGCATGATGCATAATAAAAATGCTGCAACAGACCAAATTCAGTGGCGTTGCAAGAAACTCTGGGCCCCTCCCCCCCACAAAACATAATTCTAGGGCCCCCTCCCAATAAAAAAAGTTGTTTTATGGGAATTTTTGGTCCTCACTGGGTCTGGACCCCCCTCCCCCCCACCCACCCGCAGTTGTGGGGGTTACTTGGGCGGTTGCTACACCACTGATCAAATTCTAAACCAATGGCAAATTGAGTAAAGAAGGCAAAATGGTAAAGATGCACATATGTGTAAATTGTTGCAGTGTACTAAAAAAGTGATTGCATTTCATAAAGATCAATTCATGACTTTCATGTTATAAAGGTGCAGCCATATCATTAAACGTGTTGTCTTAATATAATAAGTTTAATTATATCTTAGGTTTTATGTTCTTTTAAATCTTTTTTTAAAAAAAACTGTGATATCGATTACTCAGGAAAAGGACACTTTTGTTGACAAGTATTGTACAAGTTGATTGAAAGGTTATGGGGTACAAGGTAGAACATGACAACCCATTTACTGTTTGCGAACTGTAGGTTTCTAATATCAGCTTTGTTTTGTATTTAGTATAGTTTTGTTGTTTTTCTTAAAACCAATGCAAATGTATACATATATATATATATCAAAAACTAGTCAATATGTATAATAATAATAATTGTTGACTCGTTTTTCATCGACGCATATTGTAATTTATGTTTTTATTTTTTACAATAAAATGTTCAAAATATGTGTCTAGTGAGGTACATAGATCTCTGTCTCTTTTCCTACCTACCTCTTTCTCTCTGCCTGACTGGTTGTCTGCCTGTCCGTCTATCATATTTTGGGGTTACTTTAGTGATTTGACTTTTGGCAGATTGGGTTATATCAGTTATTAGTTTTTGCGTATAGCTTATGTGCAAACATCGTTTCTTTTTTTTTTTTCTTCTTTTTTTTTGCATTTCAGAATTAACTTGAAAGATTGTGAAGCTATTTTGCTTCGATTCAACTTCATAATTGAAGCTGGATTCATGTACAATTTAAACGACTGATAACATTGTAAAGGTGTTTGTTGTTATTGTGGAGGCCGGTTCATCACAGAATCAGCACAGAGGAATACATCAACAAATGGAAATCATGTGTTAACATGTTTCTTCTTCAAATACGTTCCCTGATCATAATACTTTCGGAGTATAACCACTATCTAGAAAATCCAGCCCTCCCAAGTTAAATTTTAGCTATAAAAAAAACTAAAAGTTATCTTCCCACATAGGTGGTATTCATACAAGAGCGATCTCCCTTTTATTGAGGGATTGGCGCCAAAATCCGCCCATACTTAAGTTACTGTTTACGCTCGTTTTAGGAAGCACGCTTTTGTAGCAGAGACCTCGCAAATACCTCTTATTAAGTACTACCTTGTCATGCTGGGAGCTAGTTTGAGGAGTTTTCTCACACGAGAAGTATACTCCATCTATATTTTAACCTATTTCTTGATCAAAGTTTCTGACTTAATTCGAACCTAACTACGTTGTGCGATATACATGTCAGCGCCATTGCGGTTACCTGCCTTGATCGCTAGTACATTCATTCAAATAATGTGTACTTTACCTATTATTTGTGTTGTTCATTAGCGTCCACTTCACAATGACGCAAGCGCTTTAAACAAGCTGGGGATAACAGTACCACAGTTCTGGAATGTTTGGGGTGTGAATCAAGCCAGACTTGCGACATCTGCATGCGTTGGACAGAGAATCAATGAGGTACAGTTTTGACCAGGCATAGCACGTGGAATAAAGGGAAGGCGAAGAAGCGCACTAATAGAGAGGAGGACGCTATGAACCAATTTCTTCTGGTTGAAACGTTGAAAGCAGAGAGCTTGCCGGTGTAAAGGAAATTTAGGCAGACCATTTCAGCCAATGTGTCACACAGCCCAAGTTCCGCCTGTGCCTCCTCGATCGGAACGTGTTTTCGCTGTACCGTTAGGACCATTTCCGAATGAAAATGGCAGTTACGATAGAGGCAGATCGACAACGCTCAATACCAGCTCCGGCACAGCCACACCTGGTGTAGGAAGGGACCGGTTATGGTGATCGAATATCCCCTAACTCGTCCAGGCATCATGAACTTAGCACAGGAAGGAAGGAAACGATGGCTCTGTTCCATCAAGCTTCGAATCCGCATGGATTGATCATGGTCAACACCGATTCCAATCAAGCCTCCACATGCGTGAGGGGACCATGTTGCGATAACCTAATATCACGATCCCGTCCTGGCATCAGAACACTGGCACTCGCAGGGAAGTGCCCACCCTGTATCGTGCCATGATGAACGCATGTCGGTCCATGACCAGCTAATTGCCAGAGTGCCCAGTTGCTATTTCGGACCCAAGGTCGGTCTGTAGCCATGAATCGGTCCATACCTGCTATTAATCCAGGCAGGCCTGGTACCTTTACGGATTCATCTCGGTCCAGTGACAACACCGACCAACGTCGATCGGCTCCAGGACGATACATTCAGCTATCGTCTTTAAGTTACATTGTCTCAATCTGGATAGACTTCCAGTACGGTTCGCCGTCATTCTCGGCAGTCTTCGCCAGCACCTCCAAGGACATCACGGGAGGTGTCTGCATCAACCAGCTCCTCAGTATGCAACGAATCACGCACAGAAGCTCCATGTCTTTAATAGACTCTACGATGACTAGGGGAGACTCGGCCTTCCGTGAGGAACTTTTTTTGCAGAATTTCGCCCGTTTTACCATGCTCCATCAACTGTGATGTACAGAGTCACCAGCATCTGTTGATTTCTAGGCAAAGAAAGACCGGTCCTCGTTCATATAGTTAACGCAGTCTGGTCGAATGGTGGACTTGTTGCATTGTTTTGAGAGGCAACTGCAAGACCCAAGCGTCAACAGATCTTTCTTTTGACAGCAACGATTGCGGTCCAACTTTAACAAAGATTACTATAAGACACGTCATACAGAAGCCCCAGCCGTCGACAGATCTAGAAGGTCTGGAAACGTCAAAACCGTCATCCGTATGGATAGACCTGAAACACTTCAGTGACACGCAGATGTTAGTCCGAAACGTCATTACAACAGGCTCTATGCATGACCTCATATCGATGGCAATCTGTCAGCAACGGAACAATACCTAGCTTTACTCACCACTATGCCCGCTGGCCACGGTTGCGAATCAGTTTGACGAATGGCCATAACATAACATAGCGGCAGTGAATCTACAGTTCGCGTAAATAGATGCGTTACTCTCCACTTCCACCTTCCTCCAAGAGCATTAGAAGGCCACACTTAGATTGCAGCCATTGTTGTCGCACCTGCACTTCATTGGTCATGTGGAGGAAGTTCTCAAGCAGTCCTACAGGGAGACAAACCTTGCACAGGCCAAGCGTCAGAGACTTCAGCGATCTTTCCAGAATAGGGAGCAGGGCAAACAGAAAGGACTCCCACCCACAGGCACGCCCAACGGGGAAACTGTCCTATTCGCATTAAAAACCAGTTCTCAAGGGCCAATGTCGAACAGAAGCATATAGGAGGAACCCTTTCGCCTCCGTTTCTCTCCTCACCATTCCTACCCGAAAGAAATGACACCATGCAGATGCCCGCCCTTGTCACATAACCCGGTGGTGGTGGGCGAATACTCAGCCACTTTGCCACAGAATGGAAAAACTTTGCCCCGACGTTCCTACAAGTCGTTTTAGTGGGTCTCCTGATTACAATCAGTGCTTCTTCCCCATTACATATGACTCCCTATGCTACAGACGTCACAACAGATCCATTCAGAGCCGACGTTCTGCAGCAGGAAATATAGTCTTCCTAAAAAAAAGGGCGGTAGAGCTTGTTTGGAACACAAAATCACAGGGACTTTATTCAAGACTCTTCTTGGTGCAAATGCCTGACGGCACACTTTGGCCGTTCAGGAGGAAGAATTTGCAATAAGTTTAGGTCTGCAAGATGTGTGCCATCATATATTACCGTAAAATATTCATTTTAATTTAAGAAAGAAAAAAAAAATTGGTTTCATCAGCATTCCCTATGTCATCAAGAGAATTATGGACAGAGTAGTGTCTCGCCTCAGAGCCTTCTCCACGTCCGTGACTTCTAGCTACCAGGACAACGTAAAACGCAAGGTGAGTTATATTCTAAGTCAAGACATGAATTCCCTTGTTTCACTTTTGCTCCGCCTTGGATTCATTGTCAACACGGACAAATCGGATATCATTCCATCTCAATATTTTATGAAATTCAAAATGCATATGAAGAGGGTCTGTCTCCCTCAGCAACTTGCCTTGAAAATTATCTCGACGGTGTCTTCGACCCTCAAAGAATCTCATCAGGCCGAGAATTCCTTCACCTATTGGGTCTCCTCAATGCGGCAGCGGATATCGTCGTCTTGGGTAGCCTGTTCATGAGATCATTGCAGATGATTATGTTGTCCCAGTGGTGACCGAAGCTTTGTCTACTGGATCAACAGTAATTTCGAGAGATTTGAGGTCAACGACAAATCCACGTTCAAGACCGTGATATTCCGTGCAGATACAATGTATTGGCGTAATCAGCTAATCAAAACCGAACGGTAGATTCACCCCTCGGTATTGAATCGAATCTGTTTCCGCTGGGGTAGACCATTAATGGATGTATCTGCGACGAGGTGGAATGTGAAGCTCCTAACTTTGTCTCTCTAGTCCAAGATCTAAAAAGACTAGGCAGTCAACGCTTTTTCCACGGAACTGTCTGGAAGCATACGATTTCCCTCCGTCTCGTCTGATCCCAAAGGTCTTACAAAAAGCGAGGGAATCGGAGTGCTGTCTTATCCTGATTGCTCCCATCAAATGAGATAAAGTCAGGGATAAACGATCTTTAAACTTCGCAGTGGAAATTCTAAGGAAAGTTGTGTGGTCTTTCATCGCCTGCTCAAGGAACCACGACTGCATGTGTATAATCGCTCGAGCAGGAAGCCGCTCTGAAAGCATACAAGGGAAAGTGGAGTTTTCTCCCCAGTGATGCGAGTTGGGACACATCACTCCGCTTAAAGCATCGATACCACAAATAATTAACTTTCTCCTGTGGCTTTTCGAGGATACGAAGTTAGCATCCATCAATGTAAATGGCTATCGTTCCACAATCTCAGACACATTTCCTCACAACGAAACAGAGGATATTGACGACCGAAGGCTTTACCCTTGAGTAGTAAGGTAAAAGGCGGATCCCAGCACAACCCATCCTCCCCTCGTTTAAATCCTACAGTCCGGGTCCCTTGGCCCCGTCCTTCCGGATTTTCACTTCGGATCGGATAGGTTATGCTGTGCTCACGCCTTTTACCTTACTACTATAATTATTATATATAAATGTTTAGATAAAAATTATGAATTTTAATATTTTTTCAATAATTTTCATACAATTTGCATACGTTTTATTGTCTAAACATACTTGGTCTGTTAAGTAAGACGTTTTATGATATAAATTATATAAAATTACATCCTGAAATTTAAGTCTGATTATAAAATTACTATTTTGAAGCCTATTTTCTGAAAAAACATCGCTAGTATCGGCAGGATCATTGGATAGTAAAAATTTAGTAACCAGGTTGGCTTCATCAGAATTATCATTTATACTTGGTATTAGCATATTAATGCGATCATATGTAATCGCATTTGATTTACCAGGAAGAATAACATTGAAAAATAAGCCGTGGATGGTTTTGAACGTTTTTATTTTGATTATATTACCGTGTTTTAACGTATAATAAATTTTAATGGGTGTACCGTTCATGGTATTTATATCGTAATAGAATTTAGAATTTATGTAAAATATCGCGTTATGTATGATATAACAGTCTTCGATGCTTCCATGATCGATGAAATATTTCATAATTGGACAGTTTTTATATTTCATATTATGTTTTACTATATATAGTATCATATTTTTCTTCATATTTTGATATTCTGTTTGGCGCAATATCGACTAACATATTGTCTTTGGTTTGTAATTCATGGATTAGTCCAATAATATCGTATTTTTTACCACGTAAATAAGCTTCTAATTCTGTTAATATTTTTGAGTAGATTGATGCGGCTAATTTACACGATGATCTTTTGTGTTCGAGTTGCGGTTCAAGACGTCGTAATCCAGCACTAACAAATATTCCAATACCAAATACTTTTAGAAGTAGTGGATTAAGTGTGCTACCTGCTGAAACAATTCCACTTGTTGTTATTAATAGTGGTGTATAAAATATTAGTTTTATTAGTCGGCTGTAATACTTGGCTGCTTGTTTAGAGCAATACGCTTTTTTATGATAAGTATAAAAATATGATATTAGTTGATTGCGTTCCTCTTCTGGTATTGCTGTAGAAATATGATTAAAGTCGATGATTTGTTTCATTATATTATCACGTTTATAAAATAAACGTGTTAACTTATAATTTTTAATTTTACAGCAGCATCAGAAACTAACGCATTAAAATCTGCATTACGCACATCTGTAAGTACTGTTCGGTATTTGGTAAAAATATTGGATGTTGGACGTCGCAGTTGTTCTTCTTGTTTTTCAGTGTACTCTTTTGTTGATTTGTGGTCTAGTGTATTTGAAACTGTTGCAATATCATTTATTTCACCGATATTGTGTTCATGTAAATCAATGAATTCGATAGCCGCTTTAACAAAGTCTATATTAATATTTCTTGGAATAAAGTATTGGCGGAGTATTACATATGCGGTTGCGAATCTTTCTTTTATATTTGATTGTGGTTGATCACTTGGTTGGCTTGTACTAAGCTTATTTATATCTAATCGCGTTTTATATTCCAACACATGTTCTGTGTCATCACCATCAGGATTATCGTCAACTGGAAGTTCAATCTGGCGCATTTTATTTATTACAACTAATTTTTTTAATTTTTTAATATTAATATTATTTTTAATTTTTCTTACACGTGACGTAACACTTACAATATTATCATCTGGTGTTAAGTAATCAGTGAAAATAAATGGCTTGAGTTTATCAGAGGCTGTTAGTTCTTTTATTTTGTGTAGATCATACACGCGTATTTTATTTTCTAAATGCTTATTTTTTTCATAATAATCAATGGCTGCATCAATATGTCCTCTAAATATATGATGTGCAGCGTTATCGTATAAAAGAATCGTAAAAACAGCATTAATGAATTTATCAGTTTCTCTATGATGTTTAATAATCTTTTCAAATTTTAAATCTGCTGCAGCTTTTGAAACCAAGTCTTTAAATTTTTTATTTTTTACGTCATCAATAAAATTTCTATATTTTTCAAATATTTGAACTCTCTTATCCTTTATTAATTGTTCTTTTTCTAATGAATATGATAATTTATATTTAAAATCGAATGTTTCTGGTACATATATTATTTTGTTTGCATCAACAAATTTCTCATTTGCATCGATAAATTCCATCGCTGATTTTACAGCGCCTACTGGTATCGTGTCTAACACTAAGTATTGGTATAATATTGTATAAGCTGCAGCAAAATCACCTGATGCGCTATCTTCAGTCCAGAGATTATTTACTTTTAATTTTTCTTTTATTAGTTCACGTAAATCTGAATATAGTGGCTCATTTATTAAGTTGTTTAATATACGATGAATGCCACCTTTATTTATTATGTCATCGTATGTTAGTTGATCCGGATCCGGATTCCAAGTTATTTCATCTGGTATTTCATCAAGTGTGTTTAGTTCCTCATAAAAAAACTTTTCTTTCAGGCTCCGGTAATCCTTTTAATTTTTTTTCAATTATTTCCACGGTATCAAATGCTGTTGCTATATCATCGCCGTCGTATTTGTTTTGAAATTCTGTTGTTTTTGATGATATTAATACTAAGTAACTTGTGGCAAGACCATGAGCGTCATCTGGTTCGTTATGTACAGCAACAATTGTTTCAGTGTCATTGAAATCTAATCCAATTTCTCAGAACAATCGTCGTTTAGCAAAATTATTAAACGCTTTTATGTTTCTTCCAAGACCGTGACGTTTTTTCTCAAAAATTTTATCTAAACAGTCCAACCTATCTCTATGTTTTTTTTCTTCTCCGCCAGAAAATTTTCGTTTTTGTACTAACTTTGACCGCATTATTGTTAAAGCGTTATCGCGAGTTAACTCTATGATTACATCGTGAAGTAATTTTTCAATTTCACTCTCCAGTTTATCCATTTCAGCTTGAGTACAAAATTTAACAAACATATCGTATTTGTCCAATATTTCTTTCATTTGGGTCTTTCTCATAGCAATAACTGATCTTAAGTTTGCAATATTTTCAGTTTTTTCATCTGGATTTTTTAACATATTTGATAGTTCACGAACAGCTGTTCGAATAGTTTCCTGTTTTACCGCTTCAGTTTTTTCTTGAGGTGTTTTACCAGCAGGAATGGGCGCATTAAATTCAGGTTTATCCAATTGTGAGTGATCAAATTCGAATATTTTATTATAGAACTCGCGGCATGCTTCAACAATTTCAGGCATTGCGATTATATTATATATTATTATTATACAATAATCAATTATACAAAAAATTTAGACGGTATCGTCCAGTGGAAATATTTGAAACATACTAAGACCAGGATTTGTGGGCTCGGCATTGACTACATACAATCTGAAATACAAATATTTAGTTGTATTAGATAAAGTAAATTCTTGAAGTGTTGTTCCGATATAATTAACGCCTGGTGCGGTTGTATATAATGTTGTATATCCAACATCATTATTGGAGCCTTCGAGTCGCCAATTATATATTCGTTCTCCGTTACTAGCTCGTCCGCGCAGTTGAAATTTCCATATAGCAACCGAAGATGGACATTGGATTTTAATCCAGAAGTTGGCTGACATGCCATTGGTCGCCCATTCGTTTGAATTTACTGATGATTGTAGATGATACGCAAAGACGTTGAAAGGATCGTACCCTGGATATGCTGACGATGATGTTGCGATAAATCCAGTACGATTGTTGCTGTTTCCGGATAGCGGTGGAATATGGCCAACACTGTTTTTGGTTCGAATGGTACCTACAACCTTGGAATCAACATATGCTTTGTTGGCGAGGTCATCTGTTGCCGTCGGCGCTGTCGTGCATTTGACAACGCAATTTGTCATTACGAGATTGCCAGTCATTGTGTCGCCGATTTTGTTGACCACTGTGCTTTTGAGGTTTACCAGCGACGAATATGGAACAGCATCACCGGGATTGGCTGGTACTGGTACATTTGTTATAGCTACATTATTCATGTTTAAAATTCCGGTCATTGTGCTTCCTGTTCTAAGAACAGCATTATCATTCATATACTGGACGTTGACAGCGTTATTGAGTGACCATGATAAGTATGTGTTGAGTCCGTTTAGAACAAATCCACCCATGTTGAGCGAGCCAATCATTGTTGTTCCAGTTCGCGGGACGTATTCCGCTAGTTTTGTGGTGACCTGCGCATAGGATGTAGCATCGGAAATGTTTCCCGGCGGAAAAGTTGTTGGCAATCCTGTTATTTTAGCGCCGTTTACCATTGTTAAAGTTCCAGCAATCAAATCTCCAGCGCGATTTAAGTATTGTGATGTAATATCATCCACATATGTTTTGTTCACTAGGTCAATGGCAGTTGTAGGAATTGCCGAAGATGTTATTTTGTTTGTTCCCATGCTTAATGTGCCAACCATTATGTCGCCGGCGCGTTTGAGAAATATCGTTGATGAGTCCACATATAATTTGTTGACGAGATCGGTGTCATTAATTGGAACATACGTTGATGATATTTTATTTGATCCCATTATTAGTTCGCCTATCATTGTGCTGCCATAGCGATTGACATATGTTGATGCAACTGTGTCCACATATAATTTGTTGACGACATCCGAGGGATTTACTGGAACATACGATGACGTTATTTTATTGGCGCTCATATCCAATACTCCAGTCATTGTGTCGCCGGATTTATTGACTTTTCTGTCGTTTATCGTTAACATCTGGATTAGACTTACCGCTTGAGTATTATCGGGGTTGAGTACTGGATAATCGGTTTCCAAACCAATTATTCTGGAATTGCTCATTTTTAAGTTGCCAGTTATTGTGTCACCGGATTTCTTTACTAGTCCGGATACATCTGCGGCTGCAACAACTTTTGCTGTTGATGGAGCATCTGATGTTGTTTTTATTACTGTACCGAATTTACTGTAATAAGACATTTTATTTTTTACGTTTATATAATAAACGCGATTTTGTATAAAATCCAATTATATATAAACGCACAAACATGTCAAATTAAAATTTTGATGATCCATCAAGGATATAAAAACAAAGCATAAGAATGAGTTGCCGGATACACATTATTTGATTGTTGGACGAACTGGATCGGGTAAAACTAATCTGCTGATGAATTTAATAAGTAAAATATTAAAATATGATCGCGTGTATATTTATACAATTAATGCGCAACAACAAAAATATGATTTATTGCAGCAGTTTAATAATCAGGTTTTAAAGACAATTTCTGGCAAAGATATTATTACATTTCATTCACCCGATGAAGTTATTCCCATTGCCGAACTTGACGATGAGGAAAATAAGATTGTGGTATTTGATGATATACCTCTGACATCCAAGGATACTAAACCCGTGGAATCCTATTTTGCATTGTCGCGAAATAAACGCTGCAATTCTATTTATCTTGCTCAAAGTTATTTTACGGTTCCAAAGACGATAAGGCGCAACACGGGTTGTTTTATTTTATTTGGCGGGCTTGATAATAATGATATAGGTAGAGTCGCCAATGATTTTTATGGTGGAGCCGTTGACAAAAAACAATTTATTCAGATGTATAAGTCTGCGACTGCTAATATTTATGATTTATTTTTGTTTGACAAATACGCTGTTGATCCTGCGAAGATGTTTCGTAAAAATATTACACAATTTTTTGATTAATCGGTCAATAGTCAGTCAACGACCAATCGTTGATTATCATTTAGGTATTATTTAACAGGTTCACCAGCAAAAGCACATGAAATTATCCAACAACTAATTAATAATGGAACGATATTATCTACAACAAGTCCATGGAATTGGTGATTGAATAAGCACATTAAGAAGGTTAAGTGTGGCCAAATATAAAAATCAAAAAATGTTTCAATTAACCAGACAAGGTGAACAGGAAAAAGAAGAATCACTTCTGAGGTTTTTGAAACCAGTTCGCAAGTTCTTTATTGGTACTTTTACCGATGATAAGAAGCGTGTACATGAGATGGATATGTCAACAGCAATTTCTCGTGGTTTTATTCCAACTGAACAGACACTTATTGAAATTCGAAATTTGCTAGGTGGTATGCGATTAAATCTTACAGGTGATAGTGCTTCAAAAGCAATTCAAACAGGTGAAATAGAAGAATTAACTCAATATCAACGTGTTTTACGACGAGCATCACCAGATCCGCAGGATGAATATTTTGTTTGGGCCCCAAGATCAAAGCAAACATCAATAGCATCATGGCGGGCATCATCACCTAAGCCATCAACATCATCATTAATTGATCAGATCGATCGCGATTATGATCAATCGCAGGAAATGCAACCAGATTCGCAGGATAGAACTTATGATTGGTCAACATGGCAGTCGCCAACACAACCAGATTCAGAGGATATAATTTATGATCGATCGTCACCGCCGCAAATACAACCAGATTCAGAGGATATAATTTATGATCGATCGTCACCGCCGCAAATACAACCAGATTCAGAGGATATAATTTATGATCGATCGTCGCCAACACAGCCGGCAACACAAGATTCGCAGGATATATTATCACCATTATTTGATTGGTCAACGGTGACGCTGCCAACACAACAAGATTCACAGGATTTAATGCCTGTTCAACCAAAAAAACAGTTGTCATCGTCGTCATCGTCGTCACCATCACCGGTATCATCGTCGTCATCAACAATAAAACCAGCTTCATCAGATTCACAGAATATAGTAAAACACTATTCGTCATCGCCGGAATCATTGTCACCGCCACCAAAACCAGCAAGATCATTAATATCACCACCATCATCGTCATCGCCGGAATTTTTTACACCACCAGCATCACCAATGCCAAAGAAACCAATTTATGATCCTAGTGCGATAACAAGTGATATTATAAGAGATTATGATGATAATAGGTTGTATGACTTACGAACTGATAATTTTATTATGCAACGTGATTTAACTTATGGCCAGCATCAGGATTTAGTAGTTGACATTTTTCGTGCAGGTTCAATAATCGATGATGAAATTGATCGAAGATATGCTTCTAAAGCGAGAACTATGACCACTGAAGATTTAACTAATGCTGTTTTAGAACTAGACGGTCAGTACAGAAGTGACGTAACTCTTATTCAAGATGTACACGCATATCATAAAAATCATTTAATATTAAGATTAATAAAAGCGTATGACGAAGAACTACAAAATCGGAGACAATCCGCTGAGGAACAACAAGAAGATGATGATGGAGATGATGGTGGCGATGACGATGATGGAGATGATGGTGGTGATAAACGACAACAAGAGGTAGTAAAATCGATAACACAGGAATTAGAACGGCAACAACCAGTTGAGGAACAACAACAAAAGGTAGTAGAACTAACATCACAGGAGTTAAAACAAAAAGAAATAGAAAGAAAAATGATGGAACAGCGGCAAGAGGATGAAATTAAAAAAGAGGCAAAAGTACTGGAAAGCAGACTTGATAGAGACTTAACTGATATAAAATTAAAATACAACGAACGATTTAAAAACGAACAAACAGATGTTAAAAAAAAATATGATAATCAACTAAAAGTGTTAGACAGTGAGTACGATGACAAAATCGATAAAGAGGAAAAAAAGTTGGACGAAAAGTATGATAAACAACTAAATGACTTATCAGAGGAAAAAACTACGTATTTGCAAACTATTGCAAATAATGAAGAAAAGGAAATAGACGATCTTAGTTCTACTATGAAAAGTACTTTGGCTTCCTTAATAGATGCTAAAAAATTTGTGGAAGCGGATCGAGTTTTAAAAGAACATAAAATAAATAAAGAAAAAGTATCTAAAGGTTACGAAACTGATAAAGAAAAAGCAAAAAAAATATATGATAAAAAAGAAGATAATGTACGTAAATTACAAAAAAGTGATAAAACAAAAGAAATGGAAGAAATAAAGAAAGACTTGATGATTCAAAAACAAACGAAGATAGAAAAGATAAAAGAAAATTATAAAAAAGAAACAGATAAAATAGAGGCATCATTACAGGTAAAAAGAGAAAAAGAAGAACGGGACTTAAAACAAAAAAATGAAAAGGAGAAAGAACAAATAAGAAAACGAACACTGGTGGCTCAACAACGCGAAACCACAGGGAAAAAAATGGAAGCTACAAGTGACGCCAAAGCTACAAGTGACGCCAAAGTCACAAGTGGCTCCAAAACCACAAGTGGCGAAAAAGACGCCGCCACCAGTGCAACCAAAGCCGCAATTGGCGAAAAAGACGCCGCCACCAGAGCCACCAAAGCCGAAAAAGACGCCGCCGCCACAATCAGATTCAGAGGATATATTATCATCATTATTTGATATTTCAGCATCGCCGCCGAAGTCGCCGCCGAAGACAGTATCAGAACTATTAACATCATCTTTTAAAAGTAATTTGGATAAACTAATATCATCTGGTAAAAAACCAATGTTGACGAAGATGACGTCATATACACCTCAGCAGACGTCGTCGCTAGAACCAACAGAGGTGGTAAAATTTGAAAAAGAATCTGTTAAAAAACCAAAAAAATTGAAACAAGGGATTACAAGTGATTTGGAATCACTATTACGCAGAAAATCATCTCCAAAACCACAGCAAGTACCCTTACTGCGACAACTGGCACAGCAACAACTGGACCGGCAAAGGCCACCAGGACCACCACCACCACCTCCACCTACTTTAGACCCAAAGAAGCTAGCTGCAGTTAAACCGCGAGAACAAGAATCAAAACCAAAACAAGAACAAGAACAAGAACAATATAGTAGTGAAATGCGAAGAACAATACGTAAAGCCGCTAGTGAACAAGAAGAGGAACTTCATGATGAGATAGCATTTGAAGTGGCAACAAAGGAAGTAAAACAACTAGTACATTTTAAATATCCTGGTAGGTATAAGAAAGAACAATTATCTGGATTTGACCTTGAGCAGCTTGTGAATCTTAGAGAACAAGCGGAAACTGATAAAGAAACTATAAAAAACTATATACATAATACTAATAAGACTAGAAACCAACATTTAGAAAATTTCCAGCGATCAAATAAAAATTTAATTGCTAGAATCGATTACTGGATAGATAAAAAATCTACGTGAATTAATAATGGAACAAAAATTGAGCAATGCCGATGATAAACGAATTACTGCGTTAAAAAATCTCGCCGGAATAAAAGAAAAAAATCATCAATTGTTTTCCTCGACAACGCCGTTGACCGAGATTAAACGCAGCCCTAAAAAATGCGTTTGTAAGAACCACCACAGATTGATTAGCGGTGAGGACAAAAAACGAATTGCTGCGTTAAGAGGTCTCGCCGAAGTCAAAGAAAGAAATCAACAATTGTTTCAAGAGGCAAGATGTAATGAAAATGAAAAAGAAGAATCACTTTTGAGGTTTTTGAAACCGGTTCGCAAGTTCTTTGTTGGTACGTTTGTAGATGAAAAAACTAAAAAGGAACATGAGATGGATATATCAACAGCAATTTCTCGTGGTTTTATTCCAACTGAACGGACACTTATTGAAATTCGAGATCGAATTCCAGTTAACTGGAATCAACTAGTTCAGATAGTGAAACCGCAACAGTTAGCGGCAACACAGAGACCAGGTGATCAACCGCGATCACAGTCAGAAGATTACGATGATCGGTCACGATCGCAGTCGATCACTGAATTGACTGATAACGTGTTTTACGATGATAGATCACAATCGCCGTGGTCAGAAGATTTAGATGTTGATCACGATCGATCACGATCGCAGTCGATCACTGGATTGACCGATGACGATCTTTCTGAATCACAACCTGCTTTTACTCGTTTAGAGCCGCAACAGACTTTTAAACTTCCTAAACCTCAACAAACTTTTGAATCTCTTGATGTAGCAAAGATTGTTAGAGAAGCTTATAACACATCTATTGACGAATTAGAGGAAGAAAGAAAGAAACTGACTAGTTTAAACAAATCGATGGGCCAGCGGCTACGTGATAATCCAGACCCTGATTTATCAAAAAAACATAAGGAAAACATTTTAAAAAATAAAATATTAAAAGATGTGCCTGACAAGCGAATGAGTATCTCTAAAGCAGAAGATGATGCCTATTCTCAAATGTCTGCACAAACAAATATACCAAAAGAAGAATTAATCAGAAGTGAAATAGTTGCTAAATCTGCAGCAGAATATAGAGACAAAGTGCTGAAGGAAGAAGAAGAAAAAGATGTGCAAAAAAACCCTAAAATAAACAGTATAAAGATTATGCAAAAAGTTTGAGTGTTGATCAACTGCACGATGTAATAAAAGCACTTGATGAACTAGCAGATCCAGAGGATCAACAAAGATTAGATTCGTATAAAAAAGTATTGAAACAAAAGTTGCAATCACCAAAACCACCGATACCACCAAAACCACCGATACCACCAAAACCACCAGATCTTCCGAAAAGGCCACAATCGGTGTCGTCAACAGGTAAAGCTTCGCCTACATTCTCTGATACCTTGTCTCAAATAAAAGCCGGAGTTAAATTAAAAGATTCTAAGTCACCACAAACAACGCCAAAAAAGACACTGCCGAAAGCTGTTGAATTAAAAGATATATTAGCTTCAGAAATAGCTAAACGCCGCATGTCTATAAAAGATGATGATGATGACGATGATGAATGGGATGATGATGAACTGCATAAAATACAATCAGTAAAAGCGAAGACCGGAAAAGGTATTAAAATCTTTAAAAATATTCGCGATGTAATAAACCGGTTAAATATACTTGTGTCATCAAAGCAAGCCGGCAATTCCGGAGTGGAAATTGACAATGAAATAGTGGAAATAATGGATTATCTCAGAAGCAGCAAATATGTAAACGCAAAAACATACAAAAAATGTATAAATAAGTTTGTAGACCGGCGCTGATTTGAAAATTCAAGAATTTTTGAAAATTCAAGAATTATTGTATAAAATCCAATTATATAATCGCTCATAATGGCCGCAGTAACACTACTTCTGGACTCAACTGTAACATCACAAAACAGCGCAAATTTCAGAGTATCTTATTTTCCAGCAATTGAACTTGCGGCAGACACCGATTACGAACTCGGATTAATATCTGCGACAATGTGGCACTCGTTTTATAACGTTAAAAAGGGCGTCGGCGATCGATTAGATATTATTGCCGGCGGCGTCACCAACACAATAATAGTACCACCAGGCGCTTACAACATCGAGGACATCAATGATTTTATTAAATCCGAGATCACCAAACTAGGATTTAACAGCGCCGATTTTAACATTGCGCCAAATTACAACACAATGCTCTCATCACTACAACTGAAAAACAATTTTCGCGTTGACTTTACTTCGCAAAACACAATCGGAGTTATGTTTGGTTTTGCTCGACAGATCTACGGTTCTTTAACCAATTCAGATGTAACAATAAGCGGTGAATTTCCAATAAACATATCCGATGTTAGTACAATTCTAATCAATTGCTCTATCATTTATGGATCCCATACAGCCAAGGGAAGCCGCGGCCAAACAATTTATTCTTTTATCCCTGATGCTCCTCCTGGGTCATTATTGATGGTGTCTCCGAAACAAGTAATTTATTATCCGCTTAACGTCAAAGATAGAATCGCGGATGTTACAATGTCAATCACAGACCAATCGGGGCGGCAATTGGATTTTAATAATGTTCAAGTGACATACTACTTACATTTACGCAAATCTACCTAAGAAATTTGAAAATTGAAATTTTTAAGAAATTTACGTAGATTCAACCACACAATGAATTTCATAGAAATTTGTGTGGATTCAACATCGTTGATTTTATCAATGCAATTATTATAAAATATGCGGCAACGCAAGATCATGAATAAAAAAATCGTTGGAGGATTTCTCGGAGGAATCTTTTCAAAGATAGTTCGAACAAAACCAGGAATAGATTTTATAGTATCACCGATTGCAATTCACGAGACAAAAAAAATGGGAACTGGTTTCTTTGATAATATTTTTAAATTTGCAACAAAAACTGCGGCTAATTTAGCTCCAAAAATTGCACCGCTTGCATTTGATGCTGCGAAGTCCTTGACTACAAGTGCGGCATCTGCGGCTGGAACAGCAGTTGGACAAAAGATTGCCGATAAAATTCGAGGACAGCCTGCTACAAATGCACCGCAGCAACAATTTACACCGGTAACAGAAGTTGATCTGAATCAATTGCGGTCGCAGCTTGGCTTCTCTAGGCCTCACTCAAAAAAGTCGTTTACAATGCCAACATCGGCGCCGCAATTGCATATCGATAATGTAATAAAAAACATAGCGCCGACTCCTGAAATAGAACGCGCTATGAAAAAAACTGCTTAAGAATTTAGTAAATCTCAATCGCAATCGGTCAAAGACCGATCGACAAATGGAATGCGAACGGTAACACAAGATCCAGTTTTTTACTAACCGATCCGCTACAAGCGGATTGTGATTGAATCACCGGTGATTTTTATAATAATTAATTTGAAAATTCAAGAATTTTTATATAATCGATTATATAATAAACACCATGTCAATTAGATCTTATCTTAATATTAACGACATTTATGACGTAGATAATTCTGCAACAGAATTCGAGTACATCGAATATCAAGAAGACCAACCTAATACGGTTGATAAAACAGGAAATCTTATTTTAAGGACACGTGACGAAGACCTTTATTTGTTACCTCACAAAGGATACATTGAAGTCCGCGGAAAATTGATGGATGCAAACGCAGCACTACTTGTAGCTTTTAATGCTGGTGATAGTATTTCTCTTGTGAACAATGGATGGTCTTTGTTCTCCGAAGCGAAATACATAATCAACGATAATGAGATCGAACATATAAGACATCTTCCAATGGCTAGCACAATAATGAACATCGTAAGTTTTTCCGAAGATTATTCACGATCAATTTCAACGAATATGCTATGGATGAAAGACACCAGCACTGGAGGTTCTGTGGCAACAGAGTTCAGAATAGGAAATGGAGCTCCTGCTAACAATGACAACAATCTTATTGCCAATCCCGCTAATGCTAATGCTGCTGATATCGGCAACACTGTTAGAGACGCAGTAACAAATATCAGACAATCAAAGTATAACGAAGGTTACGCGAAAAGACGAGCAATATGTAGTAGCAGTCGACTGGTTACGATACTTCTTCCATTGAGCTCAGTATTTGGTTTTTGCAAGGACGTTACTTCTGTGGTTTGAAGTATGAGGCATCGAATCGAATTAACAACAGCTGACACAAATAATACAATACTTAAAGTTAACGGAGTCAACGATGGTCGATTTGTTATTAGTTACGTATCGCTATGGATGCCAAAGGTCGTACCATCAACGCTAGTATCATTAGAACTCGAAGAGGCGTTGACGTCCTACACAAGAAAATTGTATTTCGAACAGTGGCGAACATATGATCTTGGTATACCAGCAAACAGCTCTAGCGGCACATGGAGAATAGATACAGTGCCATCGGAACGATTGCAGCGGCACATCTTTGTGGTGTTTCAACTCAATGACAGAAAAAACAATCAAGAGCAAAATAATATGATTTTCGATCATATGTTTGTTGAACGAATACTTGTAAGAATGGCTTCGAGGCAGTATCCAAAACGAGCTCTAGAATGTAATTTTGATCCAGCAAATAGAAACGTTTCTCGCGCGTACTTCACGTTAATGGAAGCCATGCAAAAGTATCAGGACACCGCAGATGGATCTCAAATATCCATCGACGAATTCGCGAGATTATATCCTATATTTCATTTTGATCTTACAACACATTCTGAGCGATTAGTTGGCACCCCAGCTGATATTGAAATTCAATGGAACCTCAGCGGTAAATACGCCGAAGCCGTAACAGCTGTAGGTAATGAAGGAGGCAGAGTATTTGGAGGTGTTGCTACCACAGGTGGATATGGAGGTGCGGCTTACACTATTTATGCGCTAATAACATCTGATAGATACGTCGTTCTTGATGCTAATAAAGGTAAAATGGCAGTCAAAGTGTAAATCTTTAAATAATTTTTGAAAATTCAAGAATTTTTGTATAATCGATTATTATTATGCCACGTAAAACATATAATCGATCGACTGGTAGTCGATTGGGATCAACAATCCATCGTAAACGACCTCGTCGCCAACGTAGATCGGGTGGATCAATTGGTACTGCAATCGCAGCTGCAGCCAGAACTTTATTACCAAAAATATTACCAATGTTGGGAACACTAGGTGTTGCAGCGGCATCTGGAGCAATATCTGGAGCAGCAGAAAAAGCAACATCTGGAAGAGGAATTAGAAATTTGCAGCATCGTCTAAGAGTGCTTACACCATTTCGTACACGTGTGCTTACACCAATGCGTACATATGTGCGTAAATCAGTTTACGGGTCTGGTATTAGACGGTGTCGGTGTTGACCGCGCGGCCAATGTTAATCAATTTGAAATTATTAAATTTTTATATAATCGCAATTGTATACAATGATTAGAAGGCCAAGGCGATCTATGGGCGGAATGAGGCGAAGAGGTGGATTTATTGGGCCATTATTGGCTGGAATAGCCGGTTCACTGCTGCCAAATTTGTTAGGCATTTAACGAGGCGTTAAAAAAAGACGAACTCGAAAAGGCCGCGGAGTAACTCTACCAGGAACAAGAAGAGCCGGATACGGACTGCGGCGTCGGCGAAGAAGGTAAATGGATACGTACCACCACTTAGCAACTTTGAAATTATGGACTATTTAAAAAATATTAAAAACTTTATCGGTGTTTTCAACAAGGATCAACTTAATCTGTTAAATGAATCGGGTCGATCGTTGACAAAGTCAATCGTTATTAATATACAGGATTTCAATGATGGATCCGGAACACACTGGGTAGCATTACACGGCAACAATTACTTCGATTCATATGGCATTCCACCTAGTGATGCTATTAAAAAATATGTTAAAAGTATTCCAAAGTATAAAACCGCAACGATAAATTATTCGTCGAAGCAAATTCAACCCGCCGGAACAAACACATGCGGCTATTATTGTATATTATTCATACGATGGATGAACTCGAAAAAGTCATTTGTTGATTTTATTCTGCAATTCGATCCAAACCCAACGCTAAACAATGATAAAATTTGTATGAAAATGTTCAATCGTCGATCAATGATCGGTCGCGGTCAATCACGGGATTGACTAACGATTGCAGATTGATTATATCCACGTTGATAAATATCAACGCATTTGAAAATTCTTGAATTTTTATGTAATCAATTTTATGTAAACAATTATTGTATAATCAAATAAAATAATGTTGACTTACTGCCTCAAGTGTAAAGCTAAAACAGAAAGCAATAATGAAAAAACAATAATAACAAAAAATAACAGAACAATGATAAAAGGAACATGTGAAATATGTGGTGGAAAAAAAGTACTTTTATTAGCGCCGACAAAGTCACCAATGGCACAGTCATCAATGATAAAGTAATTGGTGGCGGCAATAATATTAATCTAGTAGTCGACGATCTCAGCGATGATGATTACGTTTATATGTAAACGATTATTACATAATTAATTATTACATAATCGATAATATAAAAGCAACATGAACTGCAAATGTAAAGTTAACGGCGCACCATCAAAAAAATGTATTTGTGTGGAAGGTAATGCAGTACACATCTACTGCAAAAAAATGCAAACGAAATAAAATTGTTGGCGGAGCAAATGACATACACAATGGATTGGAAAATTACCGCGACCAAAAGGTGCTTGGGTCTTACCCGGACATAAATATACTGGACCATTTAATCCATTAGAAAATCAGCTCGACAGCAATGATCAACCGCTTCCAGGACAAGAACCATACAATCAGGTTGACGCTACAGCTATGCGGCATGACATATGTTACCGCGATAATCCAACAGACAAACACATGTGTGACAATAAAATGCTTGACGAACTACGAGAAATACAACCAAAAAATATGAGAGAACGAATTGATAAACTATTCGTGCGAGGAGTAATCGGAGCAAAATATAAACTTGGACTCGGAGAGCCTCGTCGCAATCCGCGAGCGGATCGGGGACAATCAACATATCTCAGTAAACTTGCCACTGAGCTTCACAGACCAAAAAAAAAACATTTCAACGGCGGCGTGTTGTCGTAAACGCTGTAGACGATACATGGGCTGTTGATCTCGCTGACATGTCCGCGCTGGCCGACGACAACGATGAAAACAAATTTTTATTAACCGTGGTGGATATTCAAAGTCGGTTCGCTTTTATCGCACCAATAAAAAATAAAATGGGGGCAACAATCACATCAGCGTTCAGTAAAATTATCGCGGACAGTGCGCGGCAACCAAACAAAATCTGGACCGATCACGGCGTAGAGTTTTACAACAAACAATTCGAAGCCTGGTTAAAACAGCATAATATTACAAAGTATACAACCGGCAATGAAGGTAAAAGCGTAATCGTCGAACGATTCAATCGAACCATCAAAGAAAAATTGTACAAGTGGATGACCGCTAATAATACACGCAGATATGTTGATGTTCTGCCACAAATTGTATCCGAGTACAACAATACAGCGCATAGATCGATTAGTGGATCTACTAAAAGTAGATCTTTGACTCCCAATGAAGCATTATCCAATCCAATATTAGCAGATGAAAATCTGTATCGCAAACACAAATTCAATGTCGGAGATCGCGTTAGAATTTCACTCTCCAAAAAACAATTTGAAAAAGGATTCACGCCGAACTGGAGTGAGGAAGTATTTGTGATCAGCGAGATATTAACAACAATTCCCGTCACATATAAATTGCAAGACCAAAATAAAGAGCCGATCACAGGAAGTTTTTACGAGCAAGAACTACAACATACAGATCAAGATATATTTGTGATTGAAAAAGTAATAAAGCAACGCGGCAATAAATCACTCGTGAAATGGCGAGGATATAGCAATTTTTTTAATAGTTGGGTGCCAACGCAATCAACAATCAATTTGTAATCGATCGTCAATCAAACCAGTGCATCTCACGGCAAATCTTAATATAATTGTTTAAAATGTACTTGCACTTGACAGTTGCGCATAAACTTATTAGTTCTTGACGCCTATCATCGTCAATATTCAGTAATTCAAAAATCTTAACGAAAATATAATCAAATTTAATATTCTTTTTACGGCCGGGGATGCGAACATTTAAAAAAAATTTAATCTTCGTTGGAATTCTTCTCGTTCTTTTGGTGTAAAATTAAATTTAATCGTTTTTTTAATAACGTGATATTTCGCGTTATAGCAACTTTTCTTTCTAAAATTATTATATGGTCGATGATCAACAACTGTAATAGCGTCGTATTCGTCGGCAACCTCGCCGGGTTCTAAATCATATGGTGGAACATTATCATCGTTATTAACAACGTTGATATTATCAACATCGGTAGTTGACACACATTTGCGACAGGTAACAGGTTTAATATTTATTGACAATTGTTGATCGGCAGTACTAATAAGCAATTTTAATCTTGATAACATTATATAATTAATTTTATATAAACAATTATTATAAAATCAAATAAATAATCACAATGGCAATAAGATATCACGTTAAAGGTTATATTAAAAACATGTCCGATCTAAAACGAGCAATAAAGTATTGTTTCGCAAATAATAATACTAAAGGAAGTGTAACAATAAAAATAGATAAAGTAAGCGACGAAATAGGAGCAAAAAAATAATAATATTTTACTGACAGCGGAGGAACTAAAGGCGTTTAACGAGTATGAAAGTATAATAATCGACTGGGACGTTGAAGCAATAATGTCCTACGCGCATAACTGCATATCAAAAGAAGATCTAATACAAATAGTTAAAACAAGTTAAATATATTTAAATTTTATTTTGCGTTGTAATTTCTTTGAAAATGTTGATCGGTAAGTCCCATCAGCGGCATGTTTTACAGATTGTGGATTAATATTAAAGTGTTTGGCTGCTGACCTTATCGATTCAAATTCTTGTTGTTCTTCTGTTTCCTCGTCTGATGATGTTACCGGACGAGCCGGCTTACCAAAGGTAGTTTGGTTGGCATTATCTCCTCGTCTTGAGTTTTCGCTTGAAGTAACCAAATCTAGATTTTCTAACCGGTTATCTGTTCTAATCTTATTGATGTGGTCTATAACTAACCCTGGTTGAATAACATCATTAAAAACTTCGTAGACAAAACGATGCGACTTAACAGTTTTAGTTGGTTTCTCAAGCACGCTAACCATTAAATGACCAAATTGATTCATATTACCGACCACTTTTTTTGTTCGCACATGTCGTATCATACCTTTGTCACTTGCTTCATAATTTTGATATATTGGATGTTGTTGATATTCATCCTGCAATCCAAGATTGTCGACGTTATTATCAGTAATCGATCTGTTAACATGATAAACTCGCTGACCTTCTGGAATTTCTCCGACGAAACAAGTATAAATAAAATCTTTGACAAACATTTCTGTTTCATCACATAGAATTTTATAGCCCGCAGGTGTTGTTACAATTTCGAGATAAATACCATCATCGCAAGAAACTGAACCAGCCATTGTCCCATAAAATCCATCGAGTTCAGGATGAGCACAAACAGCATTGAGTTCATCGTATTCGGGAATTCTAGAATATGACATAATATATAAATACCACATAATAATTATTTCTCTAATTAATTGTTTTGTTTCCCGCGATTAAAAATCAATTAGATATATTATATATAATAATGATGCGGAAATCAACACATGTTAAGAAAATTGCGTCGGCATTTGCCGGATTTGACAATTCGTGGCAAATTGATCTAGATGACAATATTGTTTCATTATCACCATCAGCATTATATAACATAATATCACCAACAATAATACAAGAACGATCCAAACACCTAAGTATCAAATTTTTAGTGCAATACAAAGTAATATTCGAAAAAGCAACGGCCGATCAATCGTCAAACAAAATTGAGGTCTATATTTCATCAAAATCAAAAATTGCTTTGCTCGGGTCAGACTTAAATAAAATAATAACAAAAACAATTTTCAGTGAACTCGAAAATAAAATATCGGAATATGTTTCATTGGGTTCTGCTTGGATATTACAGCGAATACAATCCGTGCTTATTTACACTCATAAATTTAAACCATTACGAGAAAAATCTTATGTAGAACTACCTGAAAAAACTAATAACAGCAAATGCGTAATAAATGTAAAAAATAATGACAACAAATGTTTCTTATGGGCGATTCTATCAGCGATTTACACACCTGAAAGAAATCCAAACAGAGTATCGCAATACAAACAATATGAAAATTCATTAAATTTTACTGGAATTGAGTTTCCTGTTGCCGAATCACAAATTCCAAAATTTGAAAAACTCAATGGAATCAGCATTAATGTGTTTGGTCTCGAAGAAACCGCCAACAAAATAAAATATTATCCTCGGCTGATAAGTAAAACAGCATCACAAAATACAATTAATTTGCTCTATTACAAAGAACATTATTGCTATATTAAAAATTTTGATGGATTAGTTGCATCACAGTACAACAAACACAAATCCAAAATATATTTTTGTTACAAATGTCTGCACGGATATCAATCAGAAGATGCGCTCAGTAAACATCTCGAGTATTGAGTAGAAGTTCAAAAGGTAAAACTGCCAGAAAAAGGAAAAGAATCATTAAGTTTCAAAAATTACAACAAACAACTAAAAATTCCATACGTTATTTATGCAGATTTTGAATCATTGCTCGTACCTATTGCATCAGCATATAATGATCCCAAAATATCATCAACAATAGAAATACAAAATCATGTACCTTGTGGGGTTGCATATAAGGTGGTATGTGTAAATCCAAATTTATCAAAAGATATTAAATTATATCGCGGCAATAATCCCGCCAAATGGTTATTATCAAACTTAATGGATGAAGCAAATAACATACGATTAATGTACAAACGACCTAAAAAAAATGATACCGCTAACACAACAACAAGAAGAAAAACATAATATATCAAATATATGCCATATTTGCCAACAACAAATAATATATAAATCTGATAAAGTAAGAGATCACTGCCACATTACCGGAGAATATCGTGGACCAGCACATGATAAATGTAATCTGCATTTCAAATGTCCAGATTTTATTCCAATAATATTCCATAATTTAAGAGGTTATGATTCGCATATCATCGTTGAGGCATTCGATAATGTTAATCTCCGCAATAAAAAAATCAGTTGCATCGCAAATACCGATGAAAAGTATATGTCTGTCACAATAGGGCCTCTGCAATTTATCGATAGTTTACAGTTTAAACCCGCATCACTTGATGTACTAGCAAAAGGATGTGGAAAATTTACTAATCTCGAACAACATTTCAATGAGCGCAGTAATATACTAAAAAGCAAAGGAATTTATCCTTACGAATATATGGATGATAGGGACAAATTTGATGAAACATGTCTGCCACCACAAGAAAAATTCGATTCCAAACTAAAAATGGAAAAAATATCTGACGGTGATTACGAGCACGCGCAAAAAGTCTGGACCACATTAAATTGTAAAACACTCGACGATTATCACGATGTGTATCTTAAGACCGATGTTCTATTACTAGCTGACATTTTCGAGGAATTCAGATCAACTTGTTTAAACTACTACAAACTCGATCCTTGCTGGTATTACTCGTCGCCAGGATTATCATGGGATGCCGCATTAAAACTAACTAAAGTAAATCTAAAACTGTTGACAGATCCAACTATGTTTTACTTTATAGAAAAATCAATACGCGGTGGAATAAGTGTTATTACTAAAAAGCACGCAATCGCCAATAACAAATACTTAAAAGACTATGATGCAAGTAAGCCATCAAGTTATATCACATATTTAGATATAAATAATTTATATGGCTGGGCAATGTCTCAACCAATGCCTGTCGATGAATTCCGCTGGATAACTGGAGAACAATATCTGACCGAAACAAATAAAAAAATAACAGAGAATGTAGGATATTTTGTTGAAGTCGATCTAATGTATCCCAATCATCTGCACAAACTACATAATGATTATCCTTTCTGCGCTGAACAATTATTAATCACCGATGATATGATATCCCAGGAACAACGCGATCTAAAAGCAAAATATAATCTAGGTAAAAATGTTACGAATAAACTTATTCCCAACTTAATGAGCAAAACCAGATATGTCATTCATCATCGAGCGTTAAAACAGGCAGTCGATCACGGCATTATAATAACATATGTACATCGTGCACTAAAATTTCGACAATCTTGCTGGCTCAAAGAGTATATCGACTTTAACACAAGTAAAAGAACAGCGGCAACAACCGAATCAGAAAAAGATTTCTTCAAATTGATGAACAATTCAGTATTCGGCAAAACAATGGAAAATATAACGCAAAAATATAGAACTAATCAACGATCCAGCACGACGAGATAAAGTTCTAGCCGAAGACACATTTGTATCAATGAACATTTTCAAAGAAAATCTAGTAGCAGTGCATAAACGTAAAACCGAACTAAAACTAAACAAACCAATCTACGTTGGATCCGCCATACTAGATATATCAAAAATATTAATATATGAATTTCATTACGATTATTTCAAACATAAATACCCCAACTCAGAATTATTATTTAGCGACACAGATTCTCTCTGTTATCACGTTACGACTGAAGATTTATATCAGGACGTCTACGATAACAAAGAGTTGTTTCATTTATCAGACTACCCTAATAATAGTCCGTTTAAGTGTGAGGAGAATAAAAAGGTAATCGGTAAATTTAAATATGAAACTAACTTTACTCCAATCAAAGAATTCGTTGGATTAAGATCTAAAATGTACAGCATTAAAACCGATGATAATAAAACAAAGAAAAAAGCTAAAGGAATTGTAAAAACCGTAGTGAATAAACATATATCATTCGATGATTATCTTAATGTGTTACAAGGTGAACATAATCATGTGTCAATGACAACGATAAACTCAACAAAACATAATATTAAAACAAATATTATCAATAAAGCTGGACTATGTAATTTTGATGATAAAAGAATTTCCTATGATGGAATCAACACATTCGCATTTGGATATGATCACGATGATAATAAACCAGATGATATCCTTGATATAATTTTCGGAGAATAATCATTTTTATCTAAACATTTATATATAAACAATTATAGTAGTAAGGTAAAAGGCGTGAGCACAGCATAACCTATCCGATCCGAAGTGAAAATCCGAAAAGACGGGGCCAAGGGACCCGGACTGTAGGATTTGAACGAGGGGAGGATGGGTTGTGCTGGGATCCGCCTTTTACCTTACTACTCCTTGTGTCCGCAATGGAATCTACCATGGGTTCTCACATAGCTGAATAAAGCACCGTTTCAACCTCTGTCTATAGGGTATTTGGCTCATCTCTCTCATAAAACCTGCAACAACAGATACAATCCGTGAGATACACGCCTTGTCGGTAGATTGGAACTATCTCTAGTTTCATAGTGATGGTTCGATTTCCCTCATGACGGCCCCTGCTTTCATTGCCAACATCAGGCTTCCGCTCATGGGGAATCAGTCCTTTTTGTGAAACCTCCTTCCTCGTTTGACCCTTCGCCAAAAGGGCGTCTACAGAACCGCGTAAGGGCCATGAAGTGGTATCTGAAACGAACTAAGCCGGTGCGGAGAGGGAGAACTCGTTTAGTTCTGCCATTGAAGGAAGGAAAGGTCATTTTTTCAGCTCAATTTTATCGTCCTGGATACGATGGGTTATTCTCTCTGCGTATAGAGAACTAACCCAGACCAAATTAATTTCTTGCGCATTTGGCTCATGAGGTTAGGGTAGTAGCCACGAGCATAACATTTGAGCACAACTGTTCCCCAACTGACATTAATCCAAGCCGTGGGATGGAAGGCAGAAGCGACTTTCTCTAGCTTTCACCTCACAGCTCTTTCATCACAAAGTGCTCAGTTTGACCTGGTGGGGCATATAGCAACAACACAATAGGCTGCCTTCCGAGGTCATTCAGCAGCTTCACAATGACGCGGCCACTCGACTTATACTGGATTTGCGAGGGTGGAGTGGTCCATATTAGCTGCGTCTGGGCATCTGGAGTCACTACTCTAGCCCATATATTCAATAAAATTTGAAGCTGCTTCACGTACCTTGGGGACCGGACAAAAACATACGCAAAAAAAAAAAAAAAAAAAAAGAATAACATAAAGTTGAACCGTGCATATATGATGAAAGCTTTGTAAAAAAAAAAAAAAAAATTATAGAAAACATTTACATTTTAAAAAGATACTCGTTTCGTTTTTGCAACAAACGGAAACGGATTCAAACCTCGTACAGTTTCCTCTAATATTATTGATGTTATTCATTGACGAAAAGTCCAATATATATATATATATATATATATATATATATATATATATATATATATATATATATATATATATATATATATATATATATATATATATATGTATAACCAATGCGAATTGGATTTAATAAATTTGCTCCGAGATATTTTAATCATTAATTTTCAAGAACTTTGAACATACAAAAAGCGGAAAAAGTCTGATAACCATATTGAGTGGCACACTGAGAAGCAGTTACAATTCCATATCTATAAAGGTTAAGAAATCCTGTATCCATGAAGATTTAACACTCTACATTATTTTATACTAGTTTTGTTGAATGGTATTTTTAAAATCTTTGATATGCTGTAAAGTAATAAAGTAATAAAAATGTGTTTTTACACATTCTTACCAGGCAAATGTTTAATGTAAGTACGCGCCTAGCTAATCAGCTGTGAAAAGTTTCCATTACCAGTATCGTAATGTGACGCGCGTGTAAGATGTCGGGAGAAGGCCAAGAGTATATTAACGAGTGTAGCAATCTTGGTGCGGTCAATTACACTCTTTTTGCAAAAATTGTGTGATGTGGAGATGCGCTCATTTTGTTTTTTATTTTTTCTTGGACAATGTGCTAGTTATTAATGAAATGTGTAACTTTGTTTATTTTGTATTGAAAGTCGTACAAATATTTTTTTTTAAAAATTTTTTCTTCATTTTTTCATTTACGATTACGAACTTTTATTATATAGACTTGCATGGAAAGGAAGATCTTCTATTTTAAATACAATCTATAAGTTGTTAAATTCAAACAACTCAGTTACTTCTCTTCATTAAATGCGAATACTGACTGTACGTTTCAAGTAAGTACAATATTTTGTGCCTACTTCTGCTCAAGCTCCCAGTATCCGAGCAAACTAAAACTTTTCCATAGCTGAATTGTGTCTGTTTGCAAAGAAGTGTATTGTAATAAAGCTAAAACTTTTCCATAGCTGAATTGTGTCTGTTTGCAAATGAGTGTATTGTAATACAAACTAAAACTTTTCCATAGCTGAATTGTGTCTGTTTGCAAAGAGGTGTATTGTAATAAGGTCGTAATAAAGTAAATCGCCGCATAAAAATACCAACCTTTGACTACACTCAATAAGTTTTACATAACTTACCAACCTTTGACTACACTCAATAAGTTTTACATAACTTAGCATAGAAATACCAACCTTTGACTACACTCAATAAGTTTTACATAACTTAGCATAAAAATACCATTATGCTAAGTTATATATATAATTTTTACAAATATATATATATATATATATATATATATATATATATATATATATATATATATATATATATATATATATATATTTGTAAAAATTATTTTCCGTTCACTGCAAAATAAAGATAAATGTATTGAAATTTGGCTTATATCTGTCTAACAATAAAGATTTCAAAATTATTATCTACTATGTACGCCGATGGGGTATTCAAATTGGAAACATTTTTACTGGATAAAACATACAATTTCAAATATCTGTAACTTCGACAGTATGCAGCTACAAAATGTTCCATATATACTTGTCTGTCCAATGACAACAAGAACTTTGTGTTTAAAAAAAAAGATTGTTTAAATCTTATTACAGGCTTGCAGCTATATATATATATATATATATATATATATATATATATATATATATATATATATATATATATATATATACTGCACAATTAATTGTTTAAAAAATCGGGGGGGGGGGCAACTGCATGTGCCCCAACCCCCTGCGGACGCCCATGGGATGATGCCGCCACTGCTGCTTTACGGTGTTACGGAATTATGTATTATTTCGTTCTTAAATAATGGTATAGGTTTATGATCTCTGCATAATAGTCTAACAGCTGTCGTCTTGCCGTGAGTACACATACGGTAATTTTGGATCGATATTTTACTGAAGCTTTAGTCATGTCACATGGTCCCGCGCGTGAGAGGGTGAACTTCTGACCTAGATTCTATGATTCATTCTAAGTCAATACTTTATTTACTGTTAAAAATGTCAGGGCACCAGCACTTTAGCGATGTCACGCATAACTTAGTTTCTGATTGGTTCGGAGAGGGTTGCAATATTTCGAAATGCCCAGTTGTTTATCAAAGACGTAATGGGTTTAATTTCGTTTCTGCGTAGTAGGATTAATAGCAGCATTCTGGCATTCTTCATAGCTACATTGGATTGAGAGGTCATAAACGAATTTGGTTCTTTTTGTGTGTAGGATATTCTACTTTTGTGATATATATCATCATACAGTGCATTTAGGATTCAGTACTGTGTCTTAAACTTTATTAATTATACAACTCCGTGGAATTATCGGAAACATTTCTATAACTTGTGATATTCCATTCACAGAGATTATTTGGAATTTATAACACTTGGATATACTGATTCTTATTAACACATCAGTACAGCAAAGGTTTCATTCGGAACATACTACATTCGGAACATTTGGATTAACTTCCGGATCAGTGAACTTTAAAACAATTTAGGACTTTTAAGGATATTCTAGACTGTAAGTTATTTTTAATTCTTTCACTTTTATTGTTTGTTGAAATATTTTAATATTTTAGGAAATTAAATATTTGTATTTAAATCTTGAAAGCTTGTTTGAGTCTTTTCTTTTGTTACATTACCCCTAGTCGTAACAACAATGGATCACAGATGACACCAGCCTGGGTTACAGTCTGGTCAATTTTGTTAAAGATTTAGATTGACGGCCTGGGAATATGCGAAATTGAGCGCAGCGCCCTCACATTCGATAATTCTGATCCAGTTGTCAAGAAATAGACCGCATCCTTACCTCTTTTTGGATAAGGTCAACGTCATATGTAAATTGGCTATTAATCATCACGGAAAACACTTCGGATTTCCCCAGGCGTCGATATCGCCACAATCTCAGTAGGGTGCCATTAATTAATGATAATCTATTTTCGACGGATTATCAGCGGATGAATAAAAAGAAAAGAATATATCTGCAAAGATGACACGAATACCTTGCAGATTTACTACTTCTGCTACTACTAATTATAATTAGCTGGGAATATTGTTATACCCTCCATCTGTTCGTTCGTCAGCTTCTAAAACCGCTGGGTGGAAATTCGCGAAACTTTGTAGTTACGTTTCCCCTTGGGTAACAATCAGCAAGTGGTGAGAGGGGACATCATAGGTTCCCGCCCATGGGGTCCCTTGGAGGGGGTCAAAGGTCAGATATACAAAAATTCCAATTACAATGATATTTTCATATATTTTTCACATTAGGACGCATCATATGTGATGCATTTTGCATTATGACCCCCGTGTCACTGTAAAAATGTGTGTGCGTGTGTGTGTGCTAGAATATGCAGCAAGAAAGCATGGGAATTTGCAATGGGGAGTCATTGCAGTTGCTCTATGTATTATTATTATTATTATTATTATTATTATTATTATTATTATTATTATTCGCAAGGGTGAATCAAACAATGTTGAACAGCTGCGTGAATCTGGCTTGAGGTTGATGTTTCCCCTATTTCCAAGGACTTCACGAAAACAGTCGTTGTCAACTGAAGGGTTGTTAAGGTGCTAATACTGCAAATAATTTTCCTCAAACTAAAGACCACACATTAACTCGACTCTAAATCCACACTTGTAAGGTTTTTCTTGTTTCATATTTATATGATTTATCAGTATGCATTTCTAAGCCGTAGATCTGTATTTTATGTCAAGTAGTAAACATGGCCCAAACACCTACCACACAGAATTATTCTTATCTCAAATTACTAACCGCGTATTCGACAGACTATCCTAAGAATTCCTTATGTTAAGAATTTGGGTAGGGTCCATATTGCAAAGCTAATCTACGCTAACATAAAGTTTCGGGAACACTGTATATTATGACGTCTGCTCTCAGTAATTGGCTAATTACTCGATTTCAGAAATATCTTCCCGATTCCCCATAATCAATAAAATAATCACTAAAATCTAATAATAGCTATAAACGGAGACTAAAATACAAATAGAACATACCCTGGATTTGTTACATCATCATCATTATTATTATTATTATTATTATTATTATTATTTGTCCATTATCCTTTTGTATCCTGTAGAAAGGAATTTTAGCGCTCATTAAGTTTTTGCTTGCCTCATAAAAAATTATGTACCTGGCGAAAATAATTTTATTCCACGGCGAGAATTTTCTTTTGTTTTGTTCTGTTTTTCATCCCCAATTATGTTTATTTAGCTAGCTTTCATTATGACGTTACTTTTCTTCAGAGCCGGAAACATTTTGTTTGCTTCTCACTAAGGACAGATTTTTTTCACCTAATAATAAGGAACAGATAGACTGAGATGGAGAACTGATCTGAATACATTTTGTATCGAGGAAGGAGCCACCTTTAAAAAAAAAAATAATAATATTGCACCCCATTTCAAGATCACATGGTCGGTGACTAACTTAATTTTTAAATATCAAGAAAGTTCAATAAATTACCAGACTTTGCCCGTCATCTCCTGCCTTGAATTTTTCGGGTTTTGTTTTTAAGTTTTTAACGTTATACGTAGGAACCTGCAATCTACAGCAATCAATCCCCTTCCAACAACCCCATGTCTGTACCCCCCTCCCCTCCATAGGTTCTATCTTTAAAATTACCTGATAATGCTCCAAATCTTATTGGGTTTTGGGGGATTATCAGGGTAATTTTAATTATATGCCCATTTTAAAGATAGAACATCAGATTCCTGCGGCCTGACGAGATTCTGACCATTCAAAAAATTTGTATAACAATCTTAAAAATTGCTCGTCTGTTTCTCATGTAGTTGAAAGTACGAGAGGTTGAAAATGACGCGGCATAAAACAATGTCATGATACAAGGATAATTTATGTCAAATGTAAAACACTGTTCAGTGGTTCTTGACGAGAAGTGTTCTATAGGTTTTACATTTAATAATGGAGGCTGGATTTGTGCAAATTTGAAATGTCTTGGTGCTAGAATACTTCCCGTAAAATGTGATTCAAATGGATCGAGCATTTTCTATTTTCTTTTTTCCAGAAGTCGAAAACCGCAAATGTCAATGGACGGACGACGCACAAGGTATGCCAGGCTTAACGATAGGCCGTCAGGTCAGGTGAGCAAAAAAAAAAAAGAAAAAAAAAAAAAACAAATAAAAAAAAAAAATACACAAACTGAGGAATAGTGATAGTGAGCAATTTGCTCATGTAAATACCCCTGCCTCTCCTGCGTCCCACCCCTACCCCCATGATGAGGATGAGTCATAAAAAAGCCCATAACTCTTCTGAAATAATGCGAGTACACTGCTCGGTCAACATGAGTATCTTTTGATGATAACCGTAATATGTACAACATTTCACAGCAATCCACTGAAAACTCTGGAAGCAGCTGTTTTCACAAAATTCTGTCATATGTTGCAATCGGGCTGTAAGGCAAAAATATCAATAATTGTAATAAAAATCGCGGGAGCACAGCGATGTATCAATATGCGCATCTTTAGATGATAACCATTCTATGTACATAGTTTCACAGCGATTCACTGCAGGACAAGTTGCGTTCACAAATTTCAGTCTTAAATTGCATTCTGCTGCAATACAAAAGACCAATAACTCCAACAAAAATCGCATGAGCACTGATTCGTCGATAAGCACATCTTAAGATGATGACCATAATATGTACGAAGTTTCACAGTGATTCATCAAAACCTTAAGGACTAGTTGCATTCATAAGATACTATCATACACTACATTCGGCTGAAAAATAAAATGGACCATAACTCTAGCAAAAAGTAATTTGTCGATATGCACATCGTCAAAGAACGACTATTACATGTGCAAAGTTTCATGGCAATATAGTGAAAACTGTAAGACTTGTTGCGTTCATAAGATTATGTTATACACTACATCAGGCGCCAAGTCAAAAATGGCAATAACTATTATAAAAAAAAAAATCACACGAACACAGTGATTTATCGATATGTGCATCTTCAGAGGATGGTCATAACATTTTCCAAGTTTCATAGCGATCCACTGAAATCTGTGAGACTAGTTGCACATTCACAAGACTATGTCATATACTGCACCCTGCTGCAAGTCAAAAATGATAGTAACAAAAATTGAAAGAGCACAGAGATTTATCAATAGGCGCATCTGCTGATGATGGCCATAATATGTACCAAGTTGATGATATAACACCAGTGGTGTACTGGCCATTGGGCATACCGGGACAAATCCCGGTGGGCCGCCGCAAAAAGAAAATCCGTTTTTACCGGTGTTTTAATGGTGTGAGCAAAACCCCGGGCCTGTCCCGGCAGATAAGTCCAGGGCCGAGTTGCTTACCCAGTACACCCCTGTATAACACTGACAAAGTTGTATGGTTATCCTTGGGAAAATGTGAGACTAATTATTCTCGTAAGGTTTTGTCATTAGATGCATTCAGATGCAAGTCATAATGGGCAATAACTCATAAAATTGCGGGATCACATTAATTTGTCGATATGCACATCTTCACGTGATGACCATTCTATTTACCAAGTTTCTTGGAAATTCATTAAAAAAAATAGGGGACTAGCTGCGTTCACAAGATTGTGTGTTCGATTGAATGAGGAACAAAACAAAACTTAAAATGTTTCTGCGGAACACGAATGCGCCGCCATATTGACCTACTTTTGGTGGGTTGATGTTGTACTCACCAAGACGAATCCACACATTAAATTGCATTATTCTTCATCAGACACTGCCCCGATGCTGACTATACTTAAAACTTAACCGAAGTCACCGAGGCGAGCAATATAGGTTACAGCAACATAAATATAGTATGCTGACATTGTACTCGCGAAGACGTATCCACACAAAAAATAACATGATACCGCGTGCAACAATGCCCGACAAACTGACCAAAGAACTAACCTTAACCCCGGGTGTTACGGACGGAGAATTATAACACTATATGTTCCTTTCACGTTCGTGGCGGGGCATGTAATATATATGCTACCTCGCAAAATTGCTCAGAAAGCAACTATGGAAATAAAGGTCTTCCAATCAGCAGAGTAGTATAGCTGTGAGAGTTCTGAAACAGTTAGGTTAGAAACGGTTTAAACGTTCTCGTACACGAGAAATTTGTGAGATATAGGTTAAAAACGGTTTAAACTTCGTCGTACCCTATAGGAGAACGTTCTGAAACACTCAACAGATTAAAACCAGTTTAAACATGATGGAACACTGATAAATTTATTCAACATTCGACCTGTTAAAATCAGTTTAAACATCCTCGTATCACTTTGAGAACATATCAAGAACACTGATAAATTTCTAAAACACAACCAACAAACTATAGTTACTTGACCACATTATGTTCTGTTGATTGAACATTTAGGAGAGTGCAAAATAAATTGAGCTTTATAACAACATAAATAATGGCATAAAGTTATACTGTCACATATTTAGCAGTTATCAGAGAGGTGATATTTCACGAGTTTAATAGAAAAGCAAGAATCTCAGTAACAAGAGATAACGTGTATTTGTTTATAAGTTTGGATGGAATTAAAGTGTGGTCAACGCTATCTGTGTTACACAAAAACATGCAAGAGAATACAAATGTTCATGTTTCGATTTCAAACATCAAAAAAGATATTCTTTAATGTTTTAGAAAAGCTGATTTTGAGATTACATTTAATGAAGATAACATCGAGATAAGCATCATCAATCTCGATAGCAAGATTGTTAAAACAGTACAGAGGGAAGAAGGAATTGATTATGTATTTGATGTGAGTAAATATACAAATTTGAATTCGGCTAAATTTACAGTACAGCTCGGAGCTCTCTTAAACTTTACAAGGTCAATCTACAACGATTAAACAAAAACAGAATTATTATCGAACAATATATGAAGTGGCCGTTTTGTATCAACCATAGGAATGACAAAATTTGACATAAATTTGAAATCAATCACACGTTAAAAAGGATTAAAGAAATATTGCAAATTGTTGTTGTGTTAGCTGCTCATAATCATAAATATAAATATGGTGCTTGTACTTCTGAATACTGGAGAACAATTTGAGTTGATAAAATGAATTTTATGGTAGACAAAGATGAACGAACAGGTTTAACATACTTCTTTCTTCAAGATAGTAAAGGTTTGACAAATGAAGGTATTTGAAGGTTAAAACAAAGCATTATCTCATACATAATCTGAATCTCAGGTGCACAGGTAACAGGTAAAAAAAACCCAGAACGTATTCTACACAGTTTGCTTCGAAAGTATCAGACAATGTTAAAATGCTATGGAGCTAATAATGTTAGGACAGCAAGGTTAGAACACAGTTGAAAACATCATGGTAAAGTTCCAGCAATACATAACTGATTAAAAAATGAATTGGACTATGTTGTTGGTGGTGATATCTTTTTTGTTACCGAGTGACACGGTAATAGCATAATGAACACACTAAGATTTATCTCCCTTTGACCATTATTTATGTGCTCTTGTTACGTGTGTTGATTGTGTTTTAGAAATTAAGCAGTGTTTTTGGCATGTTCTCGTTGTTTCTTTGGATGTTTAAACCATTTTTTTGTACCTGTGTCTGAACTCTCGCATCTATACTGCAAGTGGTACATTTTCCAATTTGTTCACCACAATGCTTTAATATTTATTGGTCAGTTATGAAGAAACTCCTCAAATTGTAAATTTGTCATGCTTTTTGTAAAACACTATGTGTAGATTAAAAATCTATTTCTCCAGTAAAATTTGCGTCAACTGAATTCCCAAAATGTAGTGTTAAACTTGAGTAAGAGTTAGATTGTCCCAATTTACCGACTGCATTACCTCCCTTGACTAAGGCCCAGTTTGCTGCCATGTGTGACATCATTCTAGAATGAGCTGACCAGCCACTTTAGAAGAGTATTGATCACATGGCCATTTCAAGTAAAAATGATGGATTTTGTGCAGTATATGATCATAAATTGTGATCATAAACATAAAAAGGAAAGAAAGATGCCCAAAATGGGGATAAATTGATTATGCTGCATCAAGCTGGGAAGTATTATGAAGAGCTTTCTGAGTAAGCCCAAATGCTCATTCTAATGTTTTTTCCCTAAGCATGAAAATGTTGAAAGAAGGATTGATATACAGTATTTCATTTAGGCAATCATCTGAGTAACATGAAAGTGTGAAAGCGAGAAGAAGAAGAATATTGAAAAATAAGTCATCCCCTTTTTATAGGGTACAGAAATTGAAACTGCAAACACATACCTTCATTAAACCTTTGTTTTATAGAGTTATGAGAAAGAGAGAAGAAGAATATTGAAAAATAAGTCATCCCCTTTTATAGGGTACAGAAATTGAAACTGCAAACACATACCTTCATTAAACCATTGTTTTATAGAGTTATGATGGATAAATATGAGCAGCAAATATCAAAATAGAATGGGATTATATTTAAGAGGGGCAGGGTCCTCCATGTACAATTTCAAAGAACTGCACATTATTTTGAAAGAGTTATTATTAATAATTTTGATTAAAAATTGGGATCTAATTTTTTTCCATGTGGCTTATATAATATCAAAGTTTGAAAATATGCTTCTGCGTTTTAATGGACAGTAGTTTCTGAATTCTTCCCAATAATTGGCATCATTTTTAAATTTTTCTCTTGATCTGTTGATGATCATATTGACTGCGTAACTGCCCCAACTTTTATGAGGATCCTACTTTTCAATGCAAATAATTGTAACTGAAAAAAACTGAAAATTATAAAAACAGTAAATATGGATTTTTCTGGTAAGAGTAAAAAAATAAGTTAAAACAGAAACCTCATATTTAACCTTTAAAAGCTAGTGTTAAATTTTTCACTCACATATATATACATCTCAAGTTAGAAGTATGTATAGACATCTCAAGTTAGAAGCATAAACAGTGACAAAGTGAGAAAGCAAAATCACAGTGCAAATACATACTATTCAATCATGAACAGATCACAAATATCCCCACTTCTGCAACATGAGTCAATATGTTTATAGCAATGTTCAATAAACCTAGAAAGTAGGTCACAGTGACCTATTTTTGTACCATGAAACATCTTCATCCTAAGATGCATCCTAAATTCTAGTTTGACAGAAACAGGATGAAGTATTGTTGAGTAAATTCAGAAAAGTAGGACACAGCAACCCAGTTTTGATCACTGCTGTGTGACACACCATAATTCCATACATGTATTGAAATTAGGTCTGGACATCATTTCTAATAATATTAAAAAATTCAAGAAATACTGTGACCCAGTTTTGGGGTGTGACATATCTTCATTCCAAGATGCACCCTCACTGTAAGTTTTGTGTCAAAACACAGACACTCATTTCTGTCAGTAAAAAAGGGAAACTATTGACAACACCCACTCCCCTTCTTCAAAAATAACACAATGCTCCTAATTCACACAGTTCAAAATCTGACCCCTTGCCAATTCCCTTCTAATTTTCTTATACCATCAGCACATTTAGCCACTCATAACTTGTATCAATGTAAAGAAGACATTTTAATCATTTTTCTCCATGTATGATTTAGGTACCTTACTGATCGTTTAATGGCCACTTTTACTGTTTCTCTGTTGTTTCGTATCTTGTCTACTTGGATCGAGTTTGGAGGGTATACACTTCTGGTATGTCACACAGTGAATAGGCTACATCCAATTCTGATTGGTGGTCAGTGGCTTACTAAGGGTAAATGGCGCCATGGGCGATGATGATGGCCCAAAGGGCCAGAATACGAGGCCCAAATTTTTATCAGCTGTTTTTGCACCCCAAGACCCCTGGTGCCTGGGGCAACTGCCCCATCTGCCCCCCCCCCCCCCGCCCCCCATTAGTATGCTACAGTTGGTGGTTATTGTATGTTCCAGTCCATGGTAAACAATACCAACCAATCAGAACAGAATGTAGTCAAAATGAGATACATATCTGAAATTAATACATGAAGAGGGAAAAAAGAGACACATTAAACAAATACAGGAAGAAAACTATTAAAAAATTTGTATTCATATTTTATTTAGGATTTTAAGCTTTGTCTGATGAGGTATCAACAATTCTTACAATAATTAACAAATTATGTATGTATATAAGTAACCAGATACAACACAAGTTAAAATGACAATGTTTACACTAATGTTATGTATAGGAAACTTACCGACAGTATTTTGCTTTGCTTCTCCAAGACAATATGAAAAACATGTAGTTATTGATAACTTAGTAGTGTCAAAGCTACAGTTCATAGCTTAGACTGAACATACGAGATGCTGAGGTAAGTCAAAGTATTGAAAATACTGATAGCTTGATGGGTTGAAGTGATACTAATTTATATAAGACCATTTAGAAGAAAATAACTCCATTGGCCTTTTTACTATTATAAATATACTGCCGTAAATAATCTTTACAATATTTACCAAATTTTCTTTTCTTTATATGTCAAAAAGAGAACTGATATTGACATCTGAAATATTATTTGAGGAATTGTTGGTTTATTGTGGTGATTTCCTTTTAAAAATATTTTCTACCATTGATTCAAGTACTGCCATCGATGGAAAAATATCCACAGGAGATAACTGCTATCAAGTCTAATCATTACCTAAATTTGAGTTGCCTCCCTTGAAAAAAAAAAAAAATTGACCCATGCCATTGGCTCTATAAAGTGTTACTAAATTTACTAAGACTATAAAGTTTGTTATCATTATTAGCAATAGAAAGTATATTTGGTACAAGTGAATGGACACTATGCCACAGGCATGGAAGGACTTAAATTCCTCCAAGCCAAAATTAATGTATAATACAGACACATTTAAATTTTTAGGATTTTAATTAGCTTTTTTTTCACTGCAAAACTTTGAACTGAAAGATCAAAAATTGTTTTACCTACTGTCATGTATGTTGTTTTTGTCTGAGAGAATTAGGCCGAATAAGTATTAAAATTTTTCTTTAAAAAAAGGATTCAAACTAATGAACTCAAGTTAAGCTAAGTTAATGTGCTAGCAGATTAAAGATGTATGATATGTTTACATGTAGTTCATGTCTTCAAATAAATGATACAAGAGCTGTATGTTTTATGTAAATATTGTTGAAAAAAGCAGATCACAAAAGATATGAACATTCTTAAAAGATAATGGCTTGAAAATTATGTTTCCACAATTATACAATAATTCAGTAAATGAAAGTATAAACAGACAGACTGTTTTTAACCTCTCGAGAAGAATCCATCTAGATTTTAAGTGTGCACTGCCAATAATGATTTTAAAAAATTTTAAATATTGTCTTTACACTTTTTGGGAAACTGTATATGTTTTCCACTCTTGAAGTTCCCAGCAAATATTTTGTAATCATGTTTTACAAATTTTTCTGGAAGGTATCCTTATTTGCCATTACTACTTTTTATATAGTTGATTTCATGGCAGCTTTCCAAATGGTGTAAAATTATTTTATGACTTGCAACCTCCTGGATATAAAGAATCTGACAGAAGTGATCTTTCCAAATGAAATTTATGAAACAAGTTGAATAATTTGTATCTCTTGCAAATCTTGGCAAGCAAAAGACTGAAATTATTTAATGAGTTTCATAAATTTCATCAGAAATTAACACAAATGCAAGATTTTTTTATCACATGATTTTATTCAATAAAGCTTCAAAATAGTGTAGTGAATGACTTTTGGATTTCAATGACTTGGGCATTTTACCTTTGCCATTATCTGGAATCATGAAGTCATTTTTAACATTATGAGGTATTAGGATGTGTGTAATATGGATATATACTATGGGTTTATTAACCTAAATATAACAGTAGCCATATGAATTTTTTTTTTTTTAAATTCTAATGACAATAACTTTGATTCAACCTTTCTTTTTCTACAGCACAAAATCAATGGCTCACAAAAAAGTACAACTGTTAGTTTAACATATTCTTGAATTTAACATGCTTTGTGATTGGCGGAATGTCAAAACTCCTGGCGGTTTAATCCAAGATATACAGTTGGAAACTCTGGTGCCATTTTGACTAGGGCTGCCTTTTTCACCAAAAATTTTAAACATTTACACATCATTTATGAAACGAAACTAATCCATTTAAATGTGATCTTACATTTACATAGTAGGTGGTTTTCACTAACAGGAAAGTCAAAATGATAAGCAGTCTATTTACCATTAATGTTAAATAATTATGTCTGCTGCAAAAATATACAAGTATCTTGTTTGTTTAAAAAAAAGAGTTTATAAGTTTGTCATATTTTACCCGTAAGTTTTAAAGACATTGGCAGCATACAGATTCATCTCAACAACTGCAGTTGAATACACATTACTGTGCTAGTTTTCACTTGATACCTTGGTAACTGCCAATTGGGCAGCTCATCCATGTAATTATTTTGGTAACAAGACTAAATTTATCTTTTATCATAAACTAACTGCTACTCTAGATTTAAAATGTATTAGTCTGATTTCTCTGTTACATAGGTAGTTAGTGAGTACCAGCAGGAGGTCATCCCTTTAGTAACAATGGCACACGATGCTTAGACAATGTGGCATTGCTCATAGATAAGATTTGCAAAGCTGACATTCACTATAAAACACTTCTCATAATTTACCAAGTTTCAACAATGAATACATGTATTCCAAGTAATATTTTAAAAAAGAAAAATAAAGGATTTAGCTGAGTGGAGAAACTTTTGAAACCTTTCCTCTCCATTATGCTCACAGTGTAGTAACAATTACATATTTTCCAGAAGTTGTGATTTTTAAGTGTAAATTTGTCAACTGTTATTCTTTTTAACAGAGTAAAAGATGCTACGTTTTATACTGGAAACCTACAGATGTGTCACAGAATCTAAATTTTATGGTATGTTATTTTTGTATAACCATGGTTTCCAAGGTGATGTAAAAAAAAAGTGACTGTGTGGTGATTTGAGCAACACTGTATTGGATTTGCAATTCATTCAGGGTTGCTTATAAGTCGGATCCAACTGCAAACAACATAGACCCATATCTGCCGTTGCATAATGTGCCAGCAGATCCGAGTCTGTTTACTCCTAATAAACTGCATAGACCCAGATCTGCCAGTGCATTATGTGACTGCAGATCTGGGTCTAACACTTTGTAACTGGACCCGACTTATAAGCAAGTATATATGCAGGAAGCAATAGCAATTTTTGGAAAAGCATACAGTAGCATTTCTACACAGTGATGTTGGGGGGTCTCAGATCACACACACACACACATCATGGTTAGTTTTTCAGTGCACTTTTGCCATTTCACTTTCAACATTTAAGGAAGTATGGAAGTTTTGAAAGCTGTGTTTGGTTGCTGATTGAGGATCTTTCTTGAACCAGTTTCAGTGAAGGGATTTATGTTTGTGCTTTAGCTGATTTGAGATTCTACCAATACTACCACCTGAGCAAGCTAGCTTCATTGCACATAGAATTCATTTCACCTTTTGTTTTCCACTTTTTTTTTCTAACTCTGTGAAATATGTAAAAACTTCAGCTTGTCAGTAATTTTAATTTTACCAGCATTCCATTTTTTTTAAATGTTAGAGGCAACATGCGTTATTCTTTTAAATTGTATATTGAATTTGAATATGTTTACATGACAAACATGAAAATAATTCAATTACAGGTGTAAACATGACAGCCCTAACTGTGACATCATGATGCTCTCTATAACTCTGTTCCATGGACTACCATATATACTTGCATATAAGCTCATACCAACTGCATAGACCCAGATCTACTGTCACATAATGTGCCAGCAGATCAGGGTCTATGTTGTTTGTATTTGGACCTGGCTTATACGCGAGTATATATGGTAATACATTTGTGGCTATTTGTTGAAAAAATTTTCAAATATGTGTTACAGCAGGGTTAAATGTACTTTGTTTTCAGATCTGCTTACATATATGTATCAGACGTTGTACTATTGCAAAATTGACAAATTATTGGCTCAGTTTACATGTGGCTGATAAAACTAAATCTGTGACAGTATAACCACCCAAAATATTTCAAACACTCTGAAAACAGTACATTTATCCCCTGATAAGAATCATTTTCTGGACCATACAAAGAGTATTTCCAATAGCATAAAGTTTTTTATGTTTAAATCTCTTTGCAATCATACTAATGGATAAAGATACTAAAATGGTGTTTTTGGGCCTAAGAACATCTAATATAGCATTCTGACACTTAAAAAAACAGCAGTTTTCAACAATAACAATGTATATGAATATATTAATCACATTATCTTAAGTTATCTATACAATTTTGAAATTTAATATTTAATTTACATTATTTACAAAGATAAGAAATGAAAGCCCATGATAGATATTGTTACATCAAAAACAAAGCATAATAATACATATAATAAACATACCAAAACATATAAATTACAGTATATACTCGTGTATAAGCCAATACCAACTGCAAACTGCATAGACCCAGATCTGCCGTCGCATAATGCGCCGACAGATCTGGGTCTATGCATTTTGTTGGGACTAATCAGTAGAACAAAAAACACAGACCTGATCTGCTGGCACATTATGCGATAGCAGATCAAGATCTATGTTGTTTGCATTGGACTTATACGCGAGATTATATGGTATGACTTAAACTCACAAAGGATAACAAAAGGACTCACAATACAAACTCAGTATACTGACAGCAATTAAAAATCAGCCTTCCATCAGCATTATTAAGGAAATCAATAATTTCTGAGTTACAAAAATAGGTGCAGAGGCTTTCTTGTATAGCACTGATATTGAGTGGCACCCTGTTTTACTTTGCCAAAACATGAAATACAAAGGAAAGCAATGAAAAAGTTATTAAGGATCAAGAAACATAACAGAAACCCATGAAAAAAGTTACTGAGGATGCAAAGTGACATTAAATGATATTTATATGGACATATAATGCCCACTAATTCCATCTGGATCAATTAGAAATCGAGGGTAACAAATTGCTTCAAAAACCGTGATTAAAAAACATTTGTCAAGCTAGAGAAAGGCTGGTTTGTTAAATGCTTTGTAAGATATCTGCATCATCATCATCATCATTAACTCACATTTTCTTATACACAATACATGTGAATCCATGACTATAACTGTTAAAATATTTGATTCAGTAACTTTCCTTCCAATATCTGAATAGGCAAACAAAATACAATTTTATATAAAATGGTAAAAATGAAAGAAATCACTCTTAATTGAAATTATATTCAACTGAATATACATATACTGCATTAATAAGCGTGGAATGCCTTTGAAATTAATAAATGGTGATCATTTTTTAGAAAAAAACTGGGCTTGAAATATTTTGTGTTTTATTTTGTTTTGCATCCAATCATTAAAAATAGCTTAAACCCTATTTTGTGAAAGGTGAGATGTTTAAATTTTCAAGCTGAGAATACTGTATTCTTTTTAATGTGTAAACAGTAAAAAAGTGATCAAATAAACTTTCAAATAATGCCATAAATATTCATGCTAGATACAAATAAATTTTTTGCTATGTTGAATATTTTATGACTTTATATGTCATCAGATGTACTGTCAACAGCTTATACAGCACATGAGTTCTGTGGAACATTATGTCTTGCTTGCCTGTCATATATAAATTGCAAAAACTTGAACACAGAATCTTAAAGTTGAAGACACCACAGTCACCATAGAGAGTGTTACCTATGTCTTGCCATTTCTCTAATGCAGATAATACAAAAAACATCGGACATTACTCACAAGTCTATAACATACACACTTCAGTGCTTTATGCATTCATCAGCATAATATAATTGGCAATGCAAAAATCGTATCACAAATTACTTTTCTTTCTGCCTGAAGCCTCAGTGAAGATTAGGGTTTCCTCCTAACATAGCATGTTAAAAGCTCGATTCAGCACTTTTCATCCTTGGCTTGTATCAGTTTTGTTCAACATTTTAAAAAATTATTTCCTTTAATCTCATCAATAAAAATGTCCAACAATAAATGTGATACGTTAAGAAATTAAAAAAAAAAATGTGTTTTTAAGCATCTGACTGACTGACAACAACAAAAAAATGTTTACTCTATTTTCTTTTGATCTAAATGGCAATCTTATGATCCAAACTTAACCGAATGAAAAAATGCACAAAAACAATAAACTTAGCATGTTGGGGGAAAAAAGGTAAAAAATCTACAATTTCATCTCTGAGGGTTACAATTTCAGAGAAAGCAAATATCTGTAAAATTTAAATGCTTCAAAATAGTCATTAAATATTTCTTTTACAACCTGGACTATTTCTGAAGCTGTATTCAAACCAACATGATATTAATATGTCATATAAGATTGACTTTGTTAACCTGTATAAAGTATCTGACAAACTTCATCCTATGAAGCACTATCACATTGTCAGTAGAAAAAGTTCAGATTTCAGTAGAAAATCTTCTAGGTTTACGATCTTTTAACAAGAAATAAATGCTTCCCTACTGGTTAAAATAACAAGTTTAAAAAATATAACTAAAATCTGCAGTTCAGTGACATCATTTATACCATCTTCTCAGTTATCCCAAGGTCAGTAGTCTCACGACTAACTGTCACATGAGGAGTTATGTTACATGCACATATAGGATTGCACTTTCAATACATTTTCTCTGAAAAGTGAGAAGTATGACATTGTTTTGTACAAACTTCAAACAGATTATCTATCCCTTCATGATGAACGAAAGCAAAAGTATCAGAAGAGAAAAGACAATGGTGACTGATATATACTCTGGATACATACTGTAGACCACATCTTATAAGTGCTGATGCAAGTTGCTACATACTGTAGACCACATCTTATAAGTGCTGATGCAAGTTGCTACATACTGTAGACCACATCTTATAAGTGCTGATGCAAGTTGCTAAGTCCTTTAGGTTCCCTTCTGTATCAGCAAAACATGTATAATTTTATTCAAGAATTCCAAGGCTCATTAGTATACAACCTGATTTGTTGAAACTTGAGACACCAAGTAAATAAAGATATATTAAAGCTGCCAAATATATACATGAAACATTAGCTTCTAAAGACCTTTTAACAACTTCTTTTGGTATGCCATGCAGAATGGAAATTTTATTTTGGTAGATCTGAATGAATATATATAAAATAAAATTAATATTTATGGAATCTGCTCCTGAAGTAGTTTAGGACTAAATACAGTATAACCCTGATAATTTAAACCCAATAATCCAATTATCCAAATCATTAGTAAATTCAAACTAATGACAGGTCTCTAAACTATTGTGCTTTTATGTGACTTCTTGCTCTCACACATTGCTACCAATCCAAAACTGTTTTTCTTGTTTTTGGCACAAAAAAAGATTCTAATAAATGTTTTCTCCATGCATTTCTTTTCAATTATTATAATCTTGATTTTCTCCTGAAAATTTTGCTGATTGCTGATACTGATGGAAAATGATCAGACCCTAGCATGTACCATGTGTTTGCAAGCATATTTGTTGGAATTTATGTTCACAGGCCCCACTCCCTCCTCCAGTGCAGTGCATAACACCATCTCTCCCTGACTGGCCATTGGATAAGCAGGGATTTTCCAGTTCCTTCTGGGTTCTTGTAAGTCCATTCTCACTGGAGAAACCATTTATTCACACTGAACAGTTTCAGCTAATTTACATGGATTTTTAGCACCATTTTGGATATACCCAGAAGAGATACAACTGGAAAGAGATCAGGATCTAGCATGTACCATGTGTCTGCAAGCATATTTCGCTGGAGGGTTTATTTACACAGTCCTCGGCCCTTCCTCCACTCTCCTCTGGAGCAGTGTATAGCACTATCTCTCCCTGACTGGCCATTGGATAAGCAGGGATTTTCCAGATCCTCTTGGGTTTTCTTCAGTTTAGTCTCTTTGGAGACTAATTATTCTCACTGGAAAGTTCCAGCTAATTCACATGGATTTTTACCACCAATTTTTCAGAGATATCCAGAAGAGACCATAATAAATTATGTGAATGCTGTCAGTCCAGGAATACTTACAGGTGTTGAATCTTGGCATGCATTGAGCTTCTTTCTCTAAATGAGACAACAGCTCAACAGTATGGGCCACTGTTGGTTAAATTTTTTCAGCTGCCAACAATAATAATAAAATAATAATTTCACACTGGTCAGCTGTTCACTGGTTCTGGTCCAACAGCCACACCATGTCCACTTCGACCACATGACATATTTGTCACATCTGTCCATTCATTTTTGTCAGGATCATAACATTCTATTGATGACAAGAAATCTGTGCCATCATAACCACCTGAAAAGGAAGAATATTCATGTAAAAATTAATGCACCATCATTAATCTTATATCAAGAAATGCACGAAGAGAAATCTAAATTACTCTTAGGTATTGACTTACAAAGACTAAAATGAAACTCCCATGATACATGTACCATATATGCTCACTTATAAGTTGGATACATGTACCATATATACTCACTTATAAGTTGGATACACGTACCATATATACTCACTTATAAGTAGTTGGATACATGTACCATATATACTCACTTATAAGTTGGATACATGTACCATATATACTCACTTATAAGTTGTATACATGTACCATATATGCTCACTTCTAAGTTGGATACATGTACCATATATGCTCACTTATAAGTAGTTGGATACATGTACCATATATACTCACTTATAAGTAGTTGGATACATGTACCATATATACTCACTTATAAGTTGGATACATGTACCATAATATACTCACTTAAAAGTTGGATACATGTACCATATATACTCACTTATAAGTTGGATACATGTACCATATATACTCACTTATCAGTTGGATACATGTACCATATATACTCATAAGTTGGATACATGTACCATATATGCTCACTTATAAGTTGGATCAAACTGCAAATTGCATAGACATAGATCTGCCATCGCATGTGATGGAAGATATTGGTCTGTGCAATTTGTAATGAATAATCAGTAAAACAAACAACATAGACCCTGATATGCCAGCACTGGACCCATCTTATCAGCACATATATATGGTAATCTGAATATTCATCTACCCAAATACAACATCTGTACATTTTTTGTTTTGTTTCTAAGTATCACTAAATATTTTTTAAAATCACTACAGTAAATTAATATACTGATCCCTCACTGTAATGCTATTCATGGAAGCCATAAAAAAGTACTGTATTGTCAGGTCACTTTACACAATCACCTCACTATTAGGCCGTCCATTTTAACATAGTTCCTTGTATACCACAGGTATGGTCCTGGATCCCATTTTGTTATGTAGTAGTAAAATTATATGTATTGTCTACCTCATTATAAGGTGGTTGTACTACAAGGCAGTATACTCCATGGTTCTCATGGACAGCATTGTAACGAATATGCTGTACTGAGGTACTGTATGCATGGCCATCACACATTTTCGCTTGACGAAATGGCGCCCCCCACTCAGAAAAAAATATACCTTTAACTCTGAGAAATGGCGCCCCTGCGGACTTGGCGCCCCAGGCAGTCGCCTGTATCGCCTGCCCCTTATGATGGCCCTGACTGTATGTTACAAGCATAATTATGCAATTGGACACAATACCAGAAGAAAAAGGGGGGTTTTAGTGATGTCAAGCAGAACCAAATTCAGCTAATTTTCAGCAGGGTCCATGTCCTGTGCTATATGAGAGCAACCTTATACTGAGGGCAACTATATCTTCGTTTATTTGATATGATACTTGTCATTTTCAAACATAAAGATTCTTATAGTTAATTTTTAATAACCTTTATTTTACTACCTAAATCCATACCAAAATCCCTCACAACAATAACATACCTAGGGTGACTTGTCTGGGGATGTTCTCAATCACTCTATTCAATATCCCTTACAACAATTATTTTGGTACTTTCAAACTTCCATTCCAATATAGATTTGATTGTTCAAACCTCCATTCCAATATACAGAAGCTACAATAATTGAACTGTCAGATTTAAATCCTCTACTTTCGTCCTAAATTTCAATGACATGAGTTTACTCCAATTATCATGTCTGAATTCACAGTTCTCAGCTTGAGATTCATGCTCACAAGTTTTGAGAATGCATTGCCTAAACAATTCAATGAGACACACATGGTTCACGGTGGGTTATTGTCCCTGGGCATTATCGGAGTACAACACTACCATCCATATTCATGTATAAGTCAGGTCCAAGTGCAAACTGCACAGACCCAGATCAGCCATCACATAATGCACCAGCAGATCTGGGTCTTTGCAATTTGTTAGGAGTAATCAGTAGAGCAAACAAAAAAGACCCTGATTTGCTGGTGCATTATGCAATGACAGATCAGGGTCTATGTTGTTTGCATTTGGACTCAACTTATAAGCAAGTATATATGGTATTTATACTAGGTAGATCATGTATGTAAAACTTTTACATGCTTTATCTAGGATCAGCATTTTTGTCTTCTTTTGTCATTATACATACCTATAGCATAAAGATGTCCTCCTAAACTGGCAACACTCAATGCACTCCTGGGACTTCTCATGGGTGACACAAACTCCCACCGATTTCCATTCAAACAGTAACGTTCCACTGTCTTCAGCTGGGAATTACTGTCGTAGCCACCTACCACATATAAATAGCCATCCAGGGCAGCTACCCCTGAGGAAACAAAGGGCAATTTTGCAATAATGTCCAATTAAAGAATGTGACAGATTTACCTTATTTGATGTAAGGGATGTGGCTGCATTCATGTCATTTTATGGAAGGGGGAACAAACAACAGTGCTACGTTCCATAATGCCTGAATTTAACCAAGTAGGGCAACCAGACCACTCCCTTGTTAATCCATCCCATTCTTTTTCTAAAGGTTGGCAAGAAATATAAAGAAATGGATGATAACAAACTAAGACTACTTTGCAAATATACTAATCATACTAAAAGACCAATATTCAAAAGAAAATTTGATGTTAAAATGTCTGATTGTCTTTTGATCTTAATGTGGATTAAACGATAAATATATGAAAATATCTGGATATATATGTTTATACTCACACATGACTACTTAGTCTCAAGCTTATGACTGAATGGTGTGAGATCAAAAGATTGACATTGATACATTATATGCTTAATAGTCCTCTATGTAGACACTATGTAGTACCTGGTTAACTCTGGAGATTATTGACCAGCAAGTCTAAATGACCTTGACCTTTTACCAAGGTATGCAGTCTTGAACTAAACTTACTGTGCAGAAGCCATTATTTTCTATTCCGACTTACCATGACAGTGACCTCTGACTTTCAGACTTCCAGATCTTAAGATTTATTTATTACCCTAAATGCAAGCCATCCACCAAGTTTGGTTAAGGACTTACTCTAGAACAAAAGTTCTTCTGCAAAATTTATATTTCTTTTAGCCTTGACCTTTGACCCCAAAATAAACAGGTCTCTTCCACACCTTAAGTACAAGCCCTCCACAAACTTTGGTCAAGGTATGTGGCCTAGAACTGAAATAGTTATACAAAAGTAACTTTTCTTCTTTCACTCACCTTTAACCTTTTGACCCCAAATACACCGCTCCCTCGATAACTCGCGCACAACGGGGTCCAAAAACATAGACCGCACTATAAGCGAGGGCACGAGTTACCGAGGGACCTCAAAAAAATTAAGAAAGGGATGCCATCCCCGCTGGACATCGAGAAAACTGCAGTGGGGTGGGGGTGGGTAACGGGGCTGTTTAATGGCGGAATACTCGTTTTATAATTACATTGGGAATAATTGTCAATAAAGAGCTTTTTCTAATGTAGTTGTTTGCTTTTCTGTATAAATTACCTTTATTTTCAAGATAACGAACCTCTGAAAGATCGTTAACAACATTAGTCCAAGCTGTTTGAACAACACGTGTATGCGATACATTGTGTATTACGTCACTGCTTTTTGTTGTTGTTGATTCACAACTAAACAAGATTCCTTTTTTCAAAAACTATAGACATTTATTTCGTGAAACAATCGTCAACATCGAACCTCGATTTATTTATTGTTCCATTAGTAAAATATGGATACCGTGATTTCATATCAAGTAACAGTGAAACTTCATCTCATCCTTGAGGAAATCCCTGAGTAGCATGTTAGAAAGTTCAATACAAACTCTGGAACTCGCTTCTCCGTAATGAACCGCATCTGTAAAACAAAGCTTTTATTCTCCAAGTACTCATTTGGCTTGGTTGCCTTACTATCTTTGATTACATTTGTGAATGAGTAGGCTAATTTAAGGTAGTTTAATTATATTACTTACATAATAATATTTATAACAGTGTTCGATTGATCAATTGAAATGAGTTGACCTGACACATGGCCGTGACTGCTAGCTCTAACGTAGGCAGGATTTGCACGCCTTTTAACTTTTCTGTTATTCCACCCCCTTTGTTTGATTTGATACAAAAGACGTAATTAACGTGATAATACAAAGCAGGTCTGCTATTAATTTAGTGTAACAACACAACATATACTTCCGGAAGTCGGAGATAAAAACAAAAAAAGGTCGGCACATAATTAGATTCTCACGGAAAGGCTCACGGCGATAGCTGGGTCGGTTGAATTTTAGTTTTCAGGTTTGAATACAAGAGGGCTTATTGCATTTATGATGATTACACTGAAACCGAATTAAAAGATAGAACTAAAACACATATTTCAGTTGACAAAACTTATTTAATTGGTATTTATTTTTAAAGTGTTGCAACCAGTAGGCTTTAGTGACATTTTCATTGATCAAAATTTCGTCGAATATTGTTATTTATAGTGTACTGTGAATGTTGTTTGGAAAGAAAATTGACAAAATATTTGACTTCTTATTAAAAGTCGAAAATTTCATGATGATGATTCAAATTTCTGGGTACTAACCACTGGTTTTGATGATAAAACGAGCGATATATTAAGGTTTGATTTACTAATTTTTGATCGCGATTTTTTTCACCTTCAACAAATAGGGTCCATTTTTTTTTTTTTTAAATTTTCTAGTTTAAAAAAAATGGGATCCACATCTGGTCCGCATCATAAGCGGGTTTGCAAGTTATCCGGGCGCGAGTTATCGAGGGAGCGGTGTAAAAGGCTTCTTTCTTAGCCAAAGTGTAACCATCCACAAATGTTGGATACATATACAGTGTACATGGTCAAAAACTGAATTTTTTGTGCAGAAACCATTTTTCTTCTTTCAGTCACATGTCTTATTTTCAATCTTTTAATCCTTAAACTAACAGGCTTCTTCATTATCCCACATCCACAATCTTTGGTCCTGATCTGTGATTTGGAAGTAATGTTTCTGTGCAGAAACCTCTTCTTTCAGTCTATGACCTTGAATTTACACCTTTTGACCCCAAAACTGATAAGGCTTTTTCTTTACCCCAAATGCATGTTTTATACAAAGTCAGGTAACAGTAGATGATGGAGAACTTTAGTTGCTGTGTGGAAACAAAATTGGATACATTGACAGACATACATGTATGGACTTCATAACATGATATGCTCCACCTTATGCTGACATGTAAAATGAATTTATGATGAATGCACGCATGTGCTCTGACACTGAAAGGGAGGGAACTAATGATGTACCACATGTCAACTTGATTTATATTAAAAGTTTGTTAGCAAATTTATTGACTTTAACTGATTGCACAAGAATGCAAATCCATAAATATTAAAATGAATTTGGCTGATATTTGTGTAGGACAATGGAAAATATAATTCTCATGTATCAATGATACCTGCTACCAACACCCCCACAGTTAGAAAAAATTTGAGTCTCATTCGCTATCTCGGACACTTGCTTGTGCTGTGCTCAATGTTTATGGTCCCTGTTGCTCATAAGTTAATGTGGGAAAGGTGTAGAAAGAATTTACTATATAAACTATACAACTTAAACTCTTTATAACTTTGACATTTTTCATCCAACTTACATGAATGTTTCACAATATACTTATGAATCCTGTTTCTATTCATGGGAAAATTTTCAAAACAAAAAATGCCAGTTTTAAAGAAACATATACTGTATATACTCACATACAATCCGGGTCCAAATGCAAACAACATAGACCCTGATCTGCTGTAACATAATGCGCCAGCAGATCAGGGTCTATGTTGTTTGTTCTACTGATTAGTCCTTACAAACTGCATAGACCCAAGTCTGCCGGCGCATTATGCGATGGCAGATCTGGGTCTATGCAGTTTGCAGTTGGTATCAGATTATACACTAATATATACGGTATGTTAATGAGTATGAGAAGCATTATTTTCCAAAGGGTTAAGTTCACAAAAACAAATTTAATTCAAAATAAGCAGAATAAATACACAGATTCTACTGACCTTCAAGTACTTTGTTAAATCTGTAAAATCTTTCTATCTGAGTTAATTACAGGCAGGTTTGGTCAGCATTACAAGACAGAATAAGTGTATATCTTTTCCTTTTTCAATTAAGTGCATACCTAAGTACTGTACTGCTCAAAATATCTAACCCCAAGATGACTTGTTTCATGACTCCTGATCAAATTTTCTACTGTATTTGCTTGATGTTTTTATTAACTAGAAATGTGCTCATGGAACACATATGCCCAAGCATACTGCCACAAAAATGGACCTAAACACAAATGCTAACCAGCTGTATGGACAGACAAACAGACAACAGTAACAACGCTACATGCCCCTACCATATTCAAGGCTGAATATAAAAAAATATTGTTGAGGCTGATGCCACTTGAAAAACTTCATTTACATCAAGAAGGACAGCAAAACCTGTTTTAAATGACACCTGTATATCAAGGACACTTGTCCATAAAGTACACTTACAGGACTCTACATAAAAGTCCTTACATGTGTCCTGTATATAAAAGAAATATGCCTAATAAGGACAGAGGTCACATTTGTGAAAAATGTATATAGTTTCACTCTATATAAAAGGACATTGTCACAAAATAAAATCTGTGAACTATCAAATAGAGATAATTTCATTATTCATATTACTGCATAAATATAGTTGTGAATTCAATGATTCTATTCAATATGTATTTATTTACACCATAAAATCTTGATATATCACTGAAAGGAGTTTTGTCAGAGACAATAAAACATTGGTTAAAGTAAGTGCATAGAGTCAAAGTGCCTCTAAAATTTCCTTCATGTACAGGACACATGTCTATATAGGACAAATGTTCCCTCTCCCCTGACTGTCTCTACAGACAGGTTTCAGTGTATCTATAAAATCAATTTTGAATTTTCTAAAAAAATGTACAGTCCATATCAACCTCTAGTGGTAACCATACAATTTTTTCAGAAAACATTCTCAAAGACAAAACAAAAAATCAACTTTATTTGTTACAGAACAGAATCACATGGGAAAATATTACTACAATGTACTAGCCATACAAAAGAATAATGACTTGCATAATTTGTGACACAATACAAAATGACCTGGATATATTTCCAAGCATACAAGACAATAAGCTCCTTTTGGTGTGAATACTGATAACCATCAGCTGTGTCTTCAATTCATCAGACATAAGCCTACCTCACAAATCAAAGACTAAAAATTCTGATAATTTTGAGCATACCTGCACCACTTCTAGTTGAATTCATTGGTGCAACATTTCTCCATTCATCTTTTTCTGGATCATAACACTCTGCACTGCGTAATCTATTTTGTCCATCGAATCCCCCTACTGCAAATAACAATCTGTTGATAGTTGCGACACCCACACCAATCCTTTTCGTTGACATTGGTGCACGTGTTACCCATTTGTCTACATCTGGATCATAGCTGGAAAAAAATGATATACAATGAATGATTGATATAATGATACAGCTTAATATCTATATCTATATCATATATATATATATATATATATATATATATATACACACACACACATATATATATATATATATATATATATATATATATACACACACACACATATATATATATATATATATATATATATATATATATATATATACACACACACACAGACACACACTTGGCACATTGGAAAAACTAGATTTGTGTTTATACTGCAGAACACAGAAAGTTAAAGTCCAACAATTCAAAATTTTTAAATTGTAATAATAGCATGATAATCCAATCAGATTGTCTCCATATGCATATAAACATGCATACCAGTACCCAAATTTCATTTGTCTACTTCAAATGGATTTTGCTTAATTATTCTAAGAAATTTTTCTCAAAATAAAAAGTTCAAATACAGCTAATTCACTATTTTTCGTGGGGTTCCAACTTTTGTGGATTCTGTGGTTGTCTCAAACCAATAATTTCAAGGCCCAACAAACAATGATCTTTCTGTGGAAAACATATGACACCTTTCACAATCCACAAATTTAAATACCCAACAAACAATGATCTTTCTGTGGAAAATATATGACACCTTCCAAAATCCACAAATTTAAATACCTAACAATGATCCTTCTGTGGAAAACATAAGACACCTTTCACAATCCACAAATTTAAATACCCAACAAACAATGATCTTTCTGTGGAAAACATATGATACCTTTCACAACCCACAAATTTAAATACCCAACAAACAATGATCTTTCTGTGGAAAACATGACACCTTTCACAATTCACAAATTTAAATGCCCAACAAACAATGATCTTTCTGTGGAAAACATAAGACACCTTTCACAATCCACAAATTTAAATACCCAACAAACAATGATCTTTCTGTGGAAAATATATGACATCTTCCACAATCCACAAATTTAAATACCCAACAAACAATGATCTTTCTGCGGAAAACATGACACCTTTCACAATCCACAAATTTAAATGTCCAACAAACAATGATCTTTCTGTGGAAAACATAAGACACCTTTCACAATCCACAAATTTAAATACCCAACAAACAATGATCTTTCTGTGGAAAATATATGACATCTTCCACAATCCACAAATTTAAATACAAATGAAATGTCATTTTTTGCAAAGTCGCAAATCTTGATACGAATGAAAATAAACCAAATTCAGAGTATGGTACAAATTTAACAAACTGCTGTAATGAATTGAAAATCAAGGGAGGTCATTTGCATATAAATACAAAAATATCCAGCAAATTGTATTTGTCTACCTGAAGTGTGTTTTGCTTAATTGTTCAAAAAGGTCAAAAACATATTTTTAAAAAAAATGAAATATTTGCTGTAGTGGCCTGAGAATCTAATCTGATCATCCTCATAGGAATAAAAGCTATGCATATTACTGCAATATATTTTACCTGTGTACTTTGAGTGGTTTCATACTCAAGGCTTTTGGCAAAAAAGTTTTAAATCCAGAAAATGTGTAAAACAAATTAAAAACAAACTACTGTAATAACCTGATAATCTACTCAGATTATCTACATACGCATACAAATATACTAGCCTACAATGAGTGGTGCTTGTGCAATCTTGCTAACAAACTTCTCAGCTCAGGATGGTTGGATGGATGGAGAAGACCAAATTAAAATGCCCCCCTCCCCAATGCAGGCATTAGAAAAACACCCCACTTGATAATTACCGTATATACTTGTGTATAAGCCGATACCAACTGCAAAACTGCATAGACCCAGATCTGCCATTGCATAATGTGCCGGCAGATCTGGATCTATGCAGTGTGTAGGACTAATCAGATAAACAAACAAAATAGACCCTGATCTGCCGGTGCATTATGCGACGACAGATCAGGGTCTATGTTGTTTGCATTTGGACCCAGCTTATATGCAAGTAAAAGACGGTATACAAAAACTTAGTGGGCACATTTTTGTACTACTACAGTGTTTATGTCACTTACTGAGACACAAATTCATTTTTTTTGCCAGAAACCAGCACTCTGACCTCCCACCCAACATAACTGTCCAAATATCTAATGTGGGGTGGAAAAGGTCAGAGGAAACTAGGACTAATGTGCTCCATATTGAACTGGTTTGACTGGCATGTACATCACGTATTATGTACAGATAGGGCAACAGCATTACTGGCATGTACATCAACTATTATGCACAGATAGGGCAACAGCATTACTGGCATGTACATCAACTATTATGCACAGATAGGGCAACAGCATTACTGGCATGTACATCAACTATTATGCACATATAGGGCAACAGCATTACTGGCATTTACATCACGTATTATGCACAGATAGGGCAACAGCATTACTGGCATGTACATCAACTATTATGTACAGATAGGGCAACAGCATTACTGGCATGTACATCACGTATTATGTACAGATAGGGCAACAGCATTACTGGCATGTACATCACGTATTATGTACAGATAGGGAAACAGGATTACTGGCATGTACATCACGTATTATGTACAGATAGGGAAACAGCATTACTGGCATGTACATCACGTATTATATACAGATAGGGAAACAGGATTACTGGCATGTACATCACGTATTATGCACAGATAGGGAAACAGCATTAACAGGATTACTGGCATGTACATCACGTATTATGTACAGATAGGGAAACAGCATTACTGGCATGTACATCACGTATTATGCACAGATAGGGCAACAGCATTACTGGCATGTACATCAACTATTATGCACAGATAGGGCAACAGCATTACTGGAATGTACATCAACTATTATGCACAGATAGGGCAACAGCATTACTGGCATGTACATCAACTATTATGCACAGATAGGGCAACAGCATTACTGGCATGTACATCAACTATTATGCACAGATAGGGCAACAGCATTACTGGCATGTACATCAACTATTATGCACAGATAGGGCAACAGCATTACTGGCATGTACATCAACTATTATGCACAGATAGGGCAACAGCATTACTGGCATGTACATCAACTATTATGCACAGATAGGGCAACAGCATTACTGGCAATAAACCATACACACACTAACTGAAAGCAGTGAAGCCTAGTTCGTTAAAACTATAATAACTTAAACATTATTAACTCAACTACTCAGCATCACTCATCATCATCGCAAGTCATATGCGAAAATCCTTTTTCACCCATGGCTGCCAGAGATAAGATTTCAATGTTTCTAATGAATATGCATAAACCTGCTTAACTAATCGTTGCGAGCCAAAGTAAAATTTTACTTGAAAGTTGACCCAACATGACCTTTGACTGAACATGGCAATCAAAATTTCTCTTCCAAACACAGTCACTTATCAATCAATAAAAAGGGCACTTTCACTGATGTGTATGAGCTTGTTTCATTGTGTTGTTGATGATGCATTTTTATGCATATTCATGAGTAACGAGGAAATCTTGACACAGGTAGCCACAGATGAAAAAGGGGCAATAGTGTATTTTCGTCTGTGGCCTGCAACAATACATCACTCATATGACATAAACAGTGCTCACATAATGCCTTCATTTGTCTGCCTCCTCAAATATTAAAACAATAAACAATAGCCCCTCTAAGGAACTGACTCTATACTGGACGAAAAGAATGTCCAGGAATTCAAGATAAGACCATTTCTTCCTTTTAACTGTTGAGTGTTGAAACCATCGCTGATATTTTTCAGCGATAAAAAGATTTTCAAATTAGCTGCTGTGGTACACATAATGGATGTCAGCATGGCACCATTTTCATTTAGGACAAAGTAGATGTCATTAGAAGTCTTTGGTGAAAACTTCATGTCAAAATGATCATAAATTCAGAGGGAGTAGTGACGACAAGATTTTTAAGACAGTCGTCGTGGCAGCCACACTGAATGTACGACAGACACCATTTTGCATTTAGGACTTTGTGAAAATCTCCTGTCATAATGATCATCCATTCAGGGGAGTTGTGACAACAAGATTTTTAAGACAGTTGTCATAGCAGCTATACTCGATGTACAACTGGCACCATTTTCATTTAGGACCAACTAGGTATGAAAAGAAGTCTACTGGTGAAAACCCGATGTTGATATAGCCATCCATTTCGAGAGGAGTAGAGATAACAATATTTTAAAGATATTACTTTCCATTCAGGAGTAGCAATAACAAGATTTTCAAAAAAAGAAATGTGTTTCAGTTTGGCCAACCATCCTTATTTCTCATTGCTCACCTTAGCACTTTTGACCACCATAGTAAAAAAAAAAAAAAGTTAAAAATCACATTGCCAAAATTTATTTGTGCATCTAATTGAGCCAGTTTTGCCCAGTATTTTGAAGCACTTGAAACATTATTTAATTTATATATAATATTTATAAAAAAAAAACAAAAAAAAAAACACCTACCTGCCTACCATAATTTTAAAACCAGTACAATAGGAAACACATTTTTGTTGTTGGCCTAACAAGATTTTAAGATGGTTGCAATGGTGGCCATATTGGAAGTCAGATCGGCGCCATTTTTATTTAGGACCAGCTAGTCATTATAAGAAGTCTTTTAGCAAAAACCCCATGTTGATATGACCATCCATTCTGGAGGAGTAGTGATAACAAGATTTTCAAGATGACCACTGTGGTGGCCATATGGGACATCATATTGACACCATTTTCATTTAGGACCAACAAGACATCATAAGAAGCCTTTTAATGAAAATGCCATGTTAATATGACTATCCATTCTGGAGTAGCGATAACAAGATTGTCAAGATGGCTGCCATGGTGGCCATATTGGATGTCAGATCAGCACTATTTTCATTTAGGACCAACTAGACATCATAAGAAGTCTTTTAGTGATAACCCCATGTTGATATGATCATCCATTCAGAAGAAATAGCAATAACAAGATTTTCAAGATGACCACTGTGGTCGCTATATTGGACATCCGAGCAGTACCATTTTCATTTAGGACCAACTAAACCACGGGATGAATGTGTGTATAAAGTTTCAAGGCAATCCTCCAAGTAGTGTAGGAGGAGTAGTGATAACAAACTTGTGCTAATGGACGGACGGATGACAGACGACGTACAGCGGACAACAGACCAGCCCATAAGCTAGTCTGATCTATGACTAGTAGAGCTAAAAACTTTTTTTTTTAAATTGGCCTGCAGCACTGAGTTTTTTTGAAGGTTGACTGTACTGAATGTATGTAATGCCTGTGCATGTATACTGAGTTACTAGTATATGCACCTACATCCATAATATATAACATGCATGTATACTGAGTTACTAGTATATGCACCTACATCCATAATATATAACATGCATGTATACTGAGTTACTAGTATATGCACCTACATCCATAATATATAACAAGTTTTGTTCATTGGGCATTTTATATATGCATAAACCAATTGTCAACAATATAAAGTGCATTGTACTTTTATAATGTGAATCACAGATATTCTTGTTAAAATTCAGACAAAACCACATATATCTTCCAGCCCTTTAGCTCCATGATGCACTTTTGGATGAACAAAACCCAACTGCTTTTCACATTTTAAAATATAAATATTGGTGTGTCAACATTACAAAATATTATAAAAGGATCTTTTCATGAAGGGGAAGAAATGAGTATATATTTCACCGAGTTTCCCCTTGGTAGAAATAGCAGCGTGCTGTATACTTGCTCCAGGTTTGATTGCTTTGATTTTGTGGGTTTAACGCCATTTTTCAGCACATAGTAGGCTATACATGGCAGCCAGTATAATTTGGTGGAGGAAGAACCTGGGAAAACCCTGGAAAGAACCACCAACCCACGAGAAGCTACTGGCAAGCTTTCTCAGATACCCACGTTGGCTCAGCTGAGACTTGAACCCATGCAGGCAGAGGTGAGATGTCAGTGATCTATAAAGGCGAGACCCTTAGATTACTCAGCCACCCGGGGTCCCTCGCTGCAGGTTTGAATGGCTGTGCAATAACTTTATTCTAAGATTTTGCTTTTGTTTTCTCAGATATGTTAATTTCTGAGAAGTATTTTTTTTTTCAGAAGCTATCCAAGTTGTAATTATCTCCATATGCATTATATAAAGCATCCTTAGAGTTATCTGTCCTTCAAAAACTTCCAGCCTATATATGGATGTTCTGCCGTCAATCAGATTTTAGGTGAAACAAGATTTAACTTGTGTATTGATCCATCAGCAGAGGGAGGCATCTGTCAATCAACTGTTACATAACAGAAATATGGAATGCTAATTAATTTGATTGCCAGCTAGGTGTGAATCATTGCATAAATGTGTGACCAGAGAAGAGCTTACACAACTGTGTAGATCAAATAGAGAGATTTTACCGTTACTACCATCAGTACTCGCTTATAAATCAGATCTACTGCAAAACTGCACAGACCCAGATCTGCTGTCGCATAATGCATCAGTAGATTTGGGTCTATACAGTTTGTTCGGAGTAATCAGTAGAGAAAACAATATAGACCATGATCTGCTGGTGTATTATGTGATGGCATATCAGGGTCTATGTTGTTTGCAGTTGAACCTGACTTATAAGCAAGTATATACAGTATATAAAACATGTAAAGTTTCATCTCTTTATAACTTGGATTTTTAAAATCTGATTTTCATGAAGTTTTCACAATATATTTATAATTCTTGTTTCAATCTATGTGAAATTTGTAAAAAAAAAAAAACAAAAAAAAAAATACATATGCAAATGAGTAGGTGGAGCATTCTCCTTTTTTTTCCAAGGGGTTAGTTGATAGTTATTTTACCATGAATTCATTCATTTTAATTATTGACCATTGTCTGACAATATGGGGAAACTACCCCAAGGCTCAGTTAGAAAGAACAAACAAGATTTAAAAAATAGTAGCTTGCTTAATTCTAGATGCTCTTTTTGACACACCAACAAGTGTTCTTTTCCATGAATGGAAATAAATTCAAATAAAGAATACACTTTCAAAAGGCAGTACTGTCTACAAATGTACAAATTATAATCTGCCGTGATAAATGAGAAACTATCCAATGAAATGTATGGGTTATATGTTGTATAATCAACCTGCATGTGGCCACCTGAAACTTAAAAACCCCAATAATTACTGAACAATTGCAGGTCACAATTAAATTCTTTTGTCCAAAGGAATCAGAAGTATAGCAATATCTGCATCCAAATAATGGAATAGTAGGTAACTGAACTTGCAGTGAATAATCCCCAGCATGGTATTGCCTCAATTTATCACCTGTTGACAATTGTAATCACAAAAGAAATTTAAACTATTTAATAAGCATTTTTATTCAATGATGATAGCCTTACGCTTGAGTACCTGTGATACAATCTTTGTGCTCTATCCACAAGCCAAATGTGCCAATAACTTCAATCTTACCCCATACTGGCATATTATATAGCAGCTAATTGTTCTACTAAGTTTGCAAACTCATGCTCTAAAATTTCTTTTATTTAACAGCTAGCATTTTGATGGCTTAAGTTTCTGTGATATAGACACTAAGTGCCCACATCTTTTGTTACATTTACCCATATGGAAATTCTTGATGTCACTGAAGTTAAACCTACATCCTTACAACATGCAAACTTCATATATAACTCCCCAACATCTTCCTTGAGAATGAGGTCAAAATAATAATCAAGTTGGAACTTCTAATATACCTTTAAAACAATGCTTCTCCACAGCCTTTGTTCAGAAGATGGGAATCCCCTTAGTGTTTTTCCCAGAATCAAAAAAAGGTATAGTAATTATCCTCCAAAAAGGGCACTTTAAAAGTGTATATCATTCTCAAAAGGGCATCTTATTTCATCATGAATTGTTGTTGTTGTTGTTGTTATTGTTAATAATAATAATAATAATAATAATAATAATAATAATAATAATAATAATAACTATAATATTGTTTTTATTATTACATTATTATTATTATTATTATTAACAACAACAACAACAAAAATTAAAATCAAGATGAAATAAGGTGCCCTCCTGAGAATGATATATGGTTTAAAGTGCCATTAACACAATGTATTAACAGTATTACTATTATACTAAAATTTGGAAATTTTTAGAGTAGCTTACTCGTAAAAATAATTTAAAATCCTATGTTTCATATGTATATTCTACCCAAAAAGTAGCTGGAGTAAAATCCTTGATACGGTCTTGCTCAGTATTGATTTTCTTCTTTTTCTGAATGCATGGTTAGGCACAGGCACAAATTAAAAATCTTACCAATAGTAATACTAATCATTAATTACATTCACGAAAGGTGACATATAAGAAATTTCTTAATTTTACGAGGCTTTATATTTCTTTTTTTTTCATGCGCACTTTAAGTTCCATGGATGAACTATGATATTAATTTATTGAAGGGCAGGATCTTTGTGTTTACTTGTTCATTAGATGTACCTTTAGAAAAGAATGCTATAATCAATCAGTAGCATTTAGTGTACCCTTCAATTTTGTCCTTTCGAGAATGTTGACTAAAATGGCAATACAGATTTCCTATTCAAGTTTTAGCTTTAATTTGGAGCAATAAACTACAAAAATGCGGTAAATTATTAACTGACAACAATCAAAACCAATCAGAAACTTTTTGAGAACAGCACAGTCTTTCTGTTAGGCTCTGATTCAATGCAATACTATCCCATGTTAATTATTGTAACTTCTTGGATATTAAAGTGGACAAAATCAGCATGTCATTTTCAATAAACAAAACTGATCATACCCAGCCATTGGCTACAAGGACAATTAATGTTGGAAAAGATAATCCCTTTAATCATATCTACTTAACTGTGTGTGAAAACTTTATCCCTTGAGTGTACATACTGCTGCGATTAGTTCAGTTCCAATAAACAAAGACCTTTTTTATGCATCATCACGTGGTGTTAATTAGCACTGAACTGGTACACAATGTGTAGTCTAAGCTTTGGGCACAGATATATTGCCGCTTATGATCATAAAAAATATTGAAATTAAATCTAGTACAGAAGTGACTGTTTACGTTTGCAGGAAATGAAAAGGGACACTGTGAGTGGACACACTGCCGCAATCAGTTCAAATAAATGAAGACCTCCTTTATCACTTTTTATGCATCACCGCGTGGTATTACACTGTAGTTAGTGGACACAATGAATATCCTGAGCTTTGGGCATAGATGTATTGCTGCTTACAATCACAGAAATTAATTCAGGTGAGACATAAAAGGGGCACTGTGCAACCGAAAAAAAACGGGCAAGTTGTTGGGAAAAAAAATGCCTGGCAGGATGTAAAAAATGGCCTGGAGTGGGAATAAAACAGTGGCATGATGCCATTTTAAAATGACCTGTGGGAAACACTACCCCTCTGTATATGAACTATACTTAAATTACATGTACAAAAGTTCAAACGAATACTTTGTCTTTCATGCTATAGATCTCAATCTAAATTATGATTACTCAGCCTCAACAAATTTTCCTATTATACTGGTGCTCATCTCGCATTAGAAAAGGCCATAATGTGACCATTATACTGGTGCTCATCCTGCAGTAGAAAAGGCCATAATGTGACCATAGTTTCTTGTTATTATACTGGTTCTCATCCTGCAGTAGAAAGGCCATAATGTGACCATAGTTTATTGCTCTTGTACTAATGTTCATCCTGCAGTAGAAAGGCCATAATGAGACCATAGTTTATTGCTCTTGTACTAATGCTCATCCCGCAGTAGAAAGGCCATAATGTGACCATAGTTTCTTGCTTTTATACTAATGCTCATCCCACAGTAGAAAGGCCATAATGTGACCATAGTTTCTTGCTTTTATACTAATGCTCATCCCACAGTAGAAAGGCCATAATGTGACCATAGTTCCTTGTTATCATACTGGTGCTCATCCCACAGTAGAAAAGGCCATAATGTAACCATAGTTTATTGTTTTTATACTGGTGCTCATCCCGCAGTAGAAAAGGCCATAATGTGACCATAGTATCTTGTTTTTATACTGGTGCTCATCCTGCAGTAGAAAAGGACATAATGTGACCATTATATTGGCACTCACCATACAGCAGAAAAGGCCATAATGTGACCATTATACTGCTACTCATCCTACAGTAGAAAAGGTCATAATGTGACCATAGTTTCTTGTTATTATACCAATGCTCAACCTTGAGTAGAAATGACCATAATGTGACCATAGTTCCATGCTATTATACTGGTGCTCATCCTGCAGTAGAAAAGGCCATAATGTGAAATTAGTTCCGTGCTATTATACTGGTGCTCATCCTGCAGTAGAAATGACCATAATGTGACCATAGTTCCGTGTTACTATAATGGTGCTCATCATGCAGTAGAAAAGGCCATAATGTGACCATAGTTTATTGCTCTTGTACTAGTGCTCATCCCGCAGTAGAAAGGCCATAATGTGACCATAGTTTCTTGCTTTTATACTAATGCTCATCCCACAGTAGAAAGGCCATAATGTGACCATAGTTCCTTGTTATCATACTGGTGCTCATCCCACAGTAGAAAAGGCCATAATGTGACCACAGTTTCTTGTTTTTATACTGGTGCTCATCCCGCAGTAGAAAAGGCCATAATGTGACCATAGTATCTTGTTTTTATACTGGTGCTCATCCTGCAGTAGACAAGGCCATAATGTGACCATTATATTGGCACTCACCGTACGGCAGAAAAGGCCATAATGTGACCATAGTTTCTTGCTATTACACTCGTGCTCATCCTGCAGTAGAAAGGCCATGTGACCATTATACTGCTACTCATCCTACAGTAGAAAAGGCCATAATGTGACCATAGTTTCTTGTTATTATACCAGTGCTCAACCTTGAGTAGAAATGACCATAATGTGACCATAGTTCCGTGCTATTATACTAGTGCTCATCATGCAGTAGAAAAGGCCATAATGTGAAATTAGTTCCGTGCTATTATACTGGTGCTCAACCTTCAGTAGAAATGACCATAATGTGACCATAGTTCCTTGCTATTATACTGGTGCTCATCCTGCAGTATAAAAGGCCATAATGTGAAATTAGTTCCGTGCTATTATACTGGTGCTCATCCTGCAGTAGAAAGGCCATAGTGTAACCATAGTTTCTTGCTATTTTTCTGGAAAAAGGTACTTTTCTTTATCCATCCTCACTTGTCAGGACAGGCTTTATTAACCCCCATTACTGTATGAGGCATTAGATGGTTAAGAGATAAAACGTGACTGCAGATTCAGGTAGTTAGAGTCCTGTTTCTCAAAGTTTTGACAAGAAATATTAAAAAGATGTGGATGCAGCCATCATGTGTAAAACAATACCTCTAGATACCAAGATTCCTCTGCAGCAAAGGAAATGCTGAATTTATTTGTTTCAAACTTCAAAAGGCAAAAAAAGTGCATTCCCTTATTTTCAATAAGAAAAAATTATTTAATAATTTTAAAGCCAACTTTGTTGGCTTATTCATGAGTCAAGAAAATGGCGAAATGTCTCAGTGCTGAAAAGTATTAAAGAATCTCTCAAGTTCATATCCCCAACACAACAAAGTATTAAAGGATCTCTCAAGTTCATATCCCCAACACAACAAATTTTTAATCTGAGCAAGCTAATATCCTATTTAAAGCTTATAACCCAGTCCTTGCATGAATTTAAAGAAAAATAATTGGACTTGGTGATGCTGAATAAAACAACTACAGCAAAATTTGGTACAAACATTTAAAGTCATACAACACAGCTGAAACTATCACTGTCTACATCAAAAGACAGGTAGCAACAAGATATGTTTGTTCTATAACCAGCAGATCCTCCAAGAAATGCTCCATAGGATTTTATAACTTTTGAAATTTAAACCTGAGTATATGGTACACTGAGTGACATAGACAAATTGTCACACAATTCCAAAGGACTAGTGTTACTTTCATGTCAGACATTTCAAAAGTATCAGAGCTGCAGAATTTCAAAAACGGAACTTGAGGACTCAAAACTGAATCCAGTTATAGAAAACTGTTTGCAAATTTAAAAATTAGAAAATCAGCCGCTGAATGCAGGTAAAAATTCTTGTTTTAGTCTAAACTAAAAATAATACATACATGTATCTACTTTTTTGTTAATACTTATTCTATCAACCATGTTAACATGTTTACATGAAAACAGCTCATGATTTTCAAGTTCATATATCCTACCCTGGCACATGGTTTTGGTAAGTTTTTCATGCCAGTTGTGAAATTATTTGTGTGATGAGTGGACTGTCTAGTATGTTATATAAACTTTCCATCAAAATCTTGACAGCACTATAAAAAGACTACCAGTATTAATGAGGCCATGAAAAATTATAGTGTTTATATCTGTATATCTTTTCATTAAATCTACCTACAACTAGACACCAATGTTTCCTAATGTATGTCACCTTTCAACTGTCATCTCTGTCATATACAGTAAACACAAGATGGTGCATGTACATGAATGCAAGTTGGTCTTTTTTAGTTTGGATCAGGGTGAAACAAAATTTTCTGAAGTACATATTTCATTTTTAAAAAAATACTAAATACTTGTTTTCTTATAAACCAAGGACATGGAATTTTTTTTTTGCTTGTCTGACTTATAAACCCCGCTACTTTAATGGGAACTGTTGTTCTGACTCCTAAATCGCCCTTCTGCATCTTTCATATCACCCCACTTCAACAAATTCATGACAACCCTAAGAATGTCAGCATGTGCCCTGCAATCCTCTCGATGAACTACCATAAATTGTCAAAATTTTATTTCTCTTACAATGTAAAGTTAATTTTGGTTTCAAAGTCAAAGCAGAGTTAACATGAATTCCTGACCTAAATGCAAACATAACCATTGTGTGATGGACAAATGGATAAACACAAGTACTGTCTATACTCACACATAAGTAGACTCAAACTGCAAACAACAAAGATCCTGATCTGCCATTGCATAATGCACATGCAGATCATGGTCTATGTTTTTGTTCTACTGATTACTCCTTGCAAACTGCATAGACTCAGATCTGCCGGCACATAATGTGATGACAGATCTGGGTTTGTGCAGTTTGCAGTTGGACTCGACTTACATGCAAGTATATTACAGTAACACCATTTACCCCTTCCACATTTGTGACCAGGCATACCAACCTAAAGTCAGATATGATATCAGGAGTGCATCCATGTCACTGAAATTTAGCAAGCAAGAACAAGTTCAAAATTAAAAAGCAGTAGTTACTAATGTAAGGAACAACCTCATGGGCTATAGATTGCCCTAAAGATAGGGCCTGGCCTGCCATTTAATCAGCTCTGTCACATCAACCCAGTCATCCATACCATTGACAGTGGGAAGTTCATATCCCCTTATATTGCCTATTACAATTAAAACTACTGCTGTTACTGCACTGAACAATTTGAACACATTTATATCTATAACTTGATATATTGCAGGTTATGGACCAGTCCATATCATATGACTGGACTGATAGTTTATGCATTACAGAATAGCTTTTAGCATCTGATCACCATTTAGCAATTAAAGAAAAGTTTAACATATGTAATATTCAATAATAAGTAGAAAATAATAAAAAAGCTATAAGTCTAGCTCTATTCTAAGTAAGGTTACAAAAAGTAAACAATTCAGGACTTTGCAAGTTTGTGTTCGAGTTTGACTCAAGTCCCTGTGTTAGTCCATGAAGATATGTACTTCAGTTGGTAGTGCATTAGACTTGTAATCAAGTGTTGCAGGTTTGATACTGGCCAAAGCCAGCCAGGGTCAGCTCCATTTCCTCAGTATAATACAACCAATAATGCCATTAAAACCAACCAACCATGCATCACAAGCAACCTTTTGAATATAGATTTTTTTAAACTGGTTCCTAAATTGTAAATCTTTTTGTTATTACTTACCTTTGCCACATATACTAATTGAGCTAAATTTACTGCCCTTTTGCTAAATAATCAAAAAGAAAGAAAATTCGAAAGACCAGTAAACATTCATTCTGAAAATACTTTTGGATAACATTTTAATCATATCTGGATCTCACCTTTCTAATGTGTTATGGTGATGTTGTCCTTGTGAGCCACCAACTGCATAGATCATGTTATCAATGACCCCAACTCCTACACGATTTCTTGGCACTGACATTGGACATTTCGGAACCCATGCATTCCGTAAACTGTCATACATGTCCAATGAACTAGAATCCATATTTCCTTCTGGTGAATTATTCCTTCCTCCAACTGCATAAAAGGAACCTTTAACAAAGCATCCACTCAATCCACTCCTAGGATTAGGGAGGTCAGGAAGTCTTAACCACTGTTTTGTTTGTGGATTGAAACATTCAAAGTTACTAAGCGATTGTCTCAAGTAGCCACCAGCGGTGAATATTGCAAGAGGTGAGCACGGTTTTCTGGGTTTTTCTGCAAAAGTCTGATGAAGCTTTAGTCCTTGAAAAATTTTGGATAAATATTCTTGGCATTGTGGCATCTTTTTCAAAACATTACAATGTTTCAATTGCTTTTCTAAGAAAGTTGGTGACAGAAAGTGACATCTGACTGCTGCCAACATATTCTCCAGTTTACAGAGTCGTTTCTCTGAATCGTGTTGCACCCACCGAATCACAGCATTGAACACTTCCGATTCACATCGAACATTCAATTCATCATGTTTTATCAGATTTATTAACTGGCATGGGCTAAGCATGAGAAATTCATCACAACGTATTACATCTGAGAAATGTTTATGAATATAATCCCTAGCCTTAGCTTCTAACTCTACACAACCATGTTCACTAGCAAAGTCCGCAATGCCGATACAGTTACTGGCATCTAATTGGTGTTCCAAGAACACACAGCATGCTTCAACTACATGGTTCATCTGAAACATTGTTGCTGCAGGCAAAAGATAACAAACATTCATTTCATTCACTCGAATTTCTGCCGTGTATGCAAACTCAATAAGAACAGCTAAAGTACATGGTGAAATTCCATGTAATGGAATAGTGGTCATTTCTTCTTCTCTCATACCTCCAGTGAACATTGCTCTAAAATAGGGACTAGCTGAGGCAAGAACAATTTTGTGAGTAAGAAATTTTTCCTCACCGACAACAAGCGTCACATCACACAGTTTTGATGATCTCCGTAAAACATTCATAACTTCTAAAGCTTCTTTTGGATGTTTTGTTATGGTGAAATGCATGCTTCCGTCCGCAGAGTCCCCAGTTGTCACTGGCTTGGGCAGGTAACATGAGGAGATTCCTGCCCTCTCTGCAATTTTCTTTTCAAACTCGGTAAACTCTAAAGTTGGATTCGTCATTGTGAATTTTTTTTGTTTTCTTGAAGACAATATTATGATGTACTTCATACATGAAACACATTCTGGTCATCATGGAAACCCTCTAAAATCTGAAGAAAAAAATGAAGAACATAGGATCAAGATACTGAATCTTGCTTCAAACAGAGCATTTCAACAGTTTTGCATGCTATATGTAACAGAGAGAGAGAGAGAGTCTAAAATACACAAATTACTACCGTATATACTCGCATATTAGTCAGGTTCAACTACAAACAACATAAAACCTGATCTGCCAGTGCATTATGTAATGGCACATCAGGGTCTATGCTGTTTATTCTACTGATTAGTCCTTACAAACTGCATAGACCCAAATCTACCAGTGCATTATGTGATGGCAGATCTGGGTCTATGCAGTTTGCAGTTGGATCTGATTTTTTAGCATGTATATATGGTATTTCAGCCTGTAAAATCAAGATGTGAGTAAAATCCCATGATAATTTTATCAATCTGAAAATTACTGTTTATACCTGCCTTGGTAGACACCTCCATTTCTAGTCCTTTCAGTGTCCATTATAGACAGGTAATAGCTGGAAATTTCAAGCTTTGCCTCTAGGATTCTAAAGTCATATTTGTATTTATCAAGATTAATGTCACTATGTGATCCTTTAAATCAGACAGCACTATATCAAAAATACCCTCCAATAATTCAAAATTCAGTGGTTACTCAAATGTGCATTGGACATTTAGTATGTTTGAAATGACAATGACAGCGATTATAAACCTAAATGAAAAGGTTTAACTTTATGTCAGATAACATGTGACAACACAGAAAGCACTGTGCAATAAATGATTTTTAGGACCACAACCACCTGCCATTACAGTCTTAAAACATTTTATTTGTTTCAATTTTTTTTTAAATATATCAAAGTATCTAGTATGCTCTCATGTATTAGAGACAATCCCTACATTATTCAGCCTAAATTCTATGTACATACATATAGGATCTTATAAGACTGCTCATTACACAAGAAATTTATGAAATGAATCAAATAATTTCTCTCTTTTGTGATCTTTGGTAACATATTTGACAACTTTATACATTTTATTTCAAATGAACATAAATGCAAAACTTTCTATCACATGACAAAAAACCCAAAAAATGTCGATAAAACCATTAAATAGTATAGTGAAATGATTCAGAAGTACAACTGGATGCTGAAATGACACCTTAGCCTTGCATGTGCAAGAGAAAAAGAAAAAAAAAGAAACAAGCAAGTAAGATGGAGTACTGCATAATTTGTTGAACCATTAAGTTACTGAACCACATGGAATGAATTCTGTTGTAATGTAACGGCCACTTTCCACAATGTCATTTACCCTAAAATAGGTCAATATGACCTAATTTCTCATGCCATGATGGGTGGTGATACAGACACTATTCAAATGCAACAGTCCAGAGATCAAATTCTGCATACCAAATCTCTTGCTATATTGTCAAAGACGGAGGGTAAATTGTCAATGACAGAGGGTAAACCAATGCTGGAGTGAACCCATAATACCATGCAGTGTAAAAATGACAGTGCTTGAAGATATAATGGTACAGTTTATTACATAGGCTCAAGCCTCTGATGCAAGTTGTACTTTGTACCCTCCTTCATTGGCATATTTGTACCACATAATACTGTGGGATCTCTCCAGCCATGGTATATCCTTTGTCATTGACAATTTACCATCTATACTCGTGTATAAACCGGTTCCAAATGCAAACAACATAGACTCTGATCTGCCATTGCATAATGTGCCGGCAGATCAGGGTATATGTTGTTTGTTCTACTGATTAGTTCTTACAAACTGCATAGACCCAGATCTGCCGGCACATTATGCGACGGCAGATCTGGCTCTATGCAGTTTGCAGTTGGTATTAGCTTATACGCGAGTATATATAGTACACGATTTGGTATAGAGAATATAGAGATGGAATGCCCTGAGATGACACCTGACATTTTGATTTGTGTGCATGTGTGTGTGGGAGTGCTGGGGATTGATAATAACTATGACAGCTGTACATCTCTTTAATCTTTGCCATTTACAAATGGAATGACCACACAGATGCAATGTATCAAGGCTTATTCCTAACTGAAAAATACTAATTTGCATGACTAACAAAAAATTAGGGACCTAAAAAAAAACTGCCAACTGAACATTAATTATATTAATATGGGGCTCCATATATAATCTACAGCAAGTCCATATCAATGTACGAACACGCATCTTCTACCATTTTCAGAGTTCTTTCTCATTAACTCATTACCCTGGTGCCTCATTTACGTGTTATGAGGTTGTACCCTACTTCCAAGCTCTGTAAGGTCAACAACATTCACAATGCACTAAAGTGGATGGTATCACAGGAAGAAGAAAGAAAAAAAAAGTCCAACTTTTACCATTCGGCACATGTGCCAATGTTTTTGATACACCTAAGCATCCTGCTAAATGAAAAGCTCTCCCTCCATATATAACCTACAGTAAGTCCATATCAATGTAAGAACAACAATCTTCTACCATTTTCAAAGTTCTTTCTCATAAACTCATTAACCCTGGCACCTCGTTTATGTGTCATGAGGTTGTACCCTACTTCTGAGCTCTGTAATGTCAACATCATTTAAGATGCACTAAAGTGGATGGTATCGCAGGAAAGTAGACAGATGTATCTCTACAATTATACCAAATAATGTTGACTTTCTACTCGCATTTAAAAATACAGCGGAAAGAACGTAATTTCTGAGAAACTATATTTTTGTGTCGAAAATTGACGGTTTTAGAACTAGAGTTTGTGTCCAGATTTTATACTTTTTGGCCTCAGATCTAACACAGACAGGTCCAAACTGCACACAGACAGATGAACATTTGCAAAAAGTAGGATAAGTTTGAGATTTGGAGTAAAAAGGGGCCAGGACACAAAAATCTTGAGTCCAATACGAACAAACCAAAAAAAAAACTTTTACCATTCGGCACATGCACGAGAGTAACAGTCAATCAAAAACAATGTTTTCGATACACTTAAGCATCCCACTAAATGAAAACCTCTCTTAAGCAGATGTGTTTGGCTTCATTCAGAAGCAACCCCAAAAATGCGTTTCCTACCCCCATTTCAGGTGAAAATGAACAGAATCTCCAGGGGTTAATGAGTTAAGGATGCAAAGTATTTTTGAAACATTGGAATCTGAAAATACATGTAACCAGAGCTCTAGAAAAGAATGTAATAAATTAAATATTTTACTCCCTGGTTTGGAACTAATTGCATTTGTTAAAAATTTGGCAGGGTATTTTGTAAACACATTAGTGACCAAGGCTAAATCAGGGTATGTTTGATTATATGGCTCTGTTTGAGTCAGTGTTCTCACAGATGTCATGTACCATTATTTCAAATGTGCATGGAACATCCAGAACTTGTCCTGATAGCATAGTTTACATTGATTGAATGTGCCATTATTAAACATGGACTGTGTTAATGTCAGGAGCAATATGTAAGAACTTTGGACTTCTGTATATACTCATGTATAAGCTAATACCAACTGCAAACTGCATAGACCCAGATATGCCGTCGCATAATGCTCCCGCAGATCTGGGTCTATGCAGTTTTTAAGGACTACTCAGTTGAACAAACAACATAGACCCTGGTCTGCTGGAGCATTATGCAATGGCAGATGAGGGTCTGTGTTGTTTGCATTTGGACCCTGGTTATACGCGAGCATATATGGTATGCATTTTTAGTCAATTTGTTTGCATAAAATATGCAAATATGCTGCTTATCTACAGCTCTGCTTGCCACTACAATCCCTAATTTCCGCTTTTAATTGTATACCTTCTTTACTTGACTTTATTGAGATAAATTATTGTATGTATGTATCAAGTTTAAGGCACATCAACACAACCCAGGCTATATAGTGCCAAGTAAATGTTCAGGGTCTGTTCTAGAACTGTTTTTTTTTTGGGGGGGGGGGGGGGGATTTCAACTCCTCCTCCAAAATCTATTTGGAAAAAAGAGGGAAATTTTCTTAATATAGGAGATATTCAATAACGATAAAATAAAGAGGAGGCTTGAAAATAAGATGAGCAATTTTTGCACATTCAGTTGGTTCTTCTGTAAGATATTTTGAAAATAGTACAAATCCTGTAATCATGCGTCCTAGAATAGACCCTTAAAGTTGCGTAGTAAAAATAGTAAAGGTAGAAACAATGCTAAATCTTATGGTACCACATGTACTTGCTTATACATGTAAGTTGAGTCTAACTGCAAACAACATAGACCATGATCTGCCATCGCATAATGCACCAGCAGATCAGGGTCTATGTTGTTTGTTTTACCAATTACTCCTAACAAACTGCACAGACCCCAGATCTTCTAGAGTATAATGTGCTGGCAGATCTGGGTGCAGTTTGCAGCTGGACTCAACTTATAAGCATGTATATAAGGAAGTGGATAAACCATTCTGATAAAGATAAATAGAAAATTATATCATAAATTTGAATTCGGGGGGGGGGGGGGATGGTGAATTCCTAAAAGTACGTAAAACAAATCTCAAGGACTGAAGTGAATGAAATTGTAATGATTTATTATTTAAATGCAACATTAAAGATGATGGGTAAATGTATGCTTTTGGAAATTTCATAAAATTACCCTCAAGAAAGTTTTTATGAAGATCTAAAGATTGACATCAGAAATGAAAGAAAATGTACACTCAATACATTACAAAGGAGTAAACTCCTTCAAATCAAACCTAGCTATCAATCATGGATAAATTGCTCTAAATGGTCCAATTACCAACGAGAAAAGGTTGGTAAATTCTTGTCCAGTAAACCATAAAATCTTTAAAATATCATCATTCCTTTACAAAAGAATTTAACACCAACAAAAAACACTTTTTTACTTGACAATCATATTTCCTTTCGGTACATGCACAATTGCAGATTCATAAAGTACATTTTACAACTTTTTCTATAAACAATAGAGAAATATTATTACTTTAAATTAGGAAAAAAAGTATTATTACCTTAAATTAGTAAAAAAATCCACAAGAAAAAGTTAATCCATTTAAAATGTCCATTTCATATCTTACAAGTTTAAATGTGTTTTCAGATCTGAATATAATATTCTCAACACACTTAAATCCATAAAGACCATTTCAAAAATCTTGTCACTGGAATCCACAGCCAGTTTGTGAATGACCACAGCCAGTTTGTGAATTACTCTTCACGTTATAAATATTCTTACATCTTCTACAAATTTTCTTTCAAAGAGACAAAAAATGATTAACAAGTAACCACTGCTCTCAATAAGAATTCCAGCTAGCACAGGAATAAAAACTCTTTTGACACTGATTCCATGTCTAAGTACAAGCACAATGGCAGCCAATACTTCTAGCTGTGTTACAAAAACCTGTTAAGTCATCTGAAAAATGATGTGTTCAACCATGCCTGCTATTTCTGTAATATTACCTTGTTATAAGTTAGAATAATAGGGGTATTGACAGTGGTGTACAGGCAGTACTGGTGTGAATATTGAAATTGAGACCCAGTCACAAAGAGATATAACTAATTTGGTAATTTGAATTATTTTATCAAAAGAAAAATACAATGTATCCACATACTTAACTAAAATTCAAACTTTCATTGAAACTCAAGTCAAAAACAAGACTGAAGACAAATTAATTTGTTCTGTCCAAATTCAATTACAATCTAATATCACCATGACCAGACAGGTTTAAAATTGTATCCAAATAGATGATATTCTTGTGTAAAGAATAAATGAAGATAATAGTGCTAGACATGTATCCATATGCCACAAATACCCCTGCCAATATGGTGCAACTGAAGAAAACTTGTATCAATATGATAAGGCAAAATAGCTAAATCAAATACAGGCAATAACTTCATCAATTTTTGTCAGAAATGTTGAAAATCAAAACTTGTGCTAGGTCTTCTTAGCATAAAGCCTTAAACCAAATCTGGTTTCAATCCTTAAAAAGTTATTGTGCAGAAATGAAATTGGTGATTAACAGACAGATGGGACAGGATGGGACAGGATTGGACAGTCAGACATGGCTAGCACTACAGTATATGACGCCTAATCACACTGGGGGAGCTAAGACTGTCCAATTCTGTACCAGCATGGTTCACTAATGGTCTGACACCAAGATAGTTTTCACTACATAACATGTACAAATTCAATTGTTATAACTTCACCCTCTTTCATCTGATTTTCATAATTGGCTGAAAAATACTCTCCTATAAAATATTACAATTTTTAAAAGAAAAATGTGTTTTACAGACAAGGGTTCTGCAGAATGTGGTGCCTCTCCTTCAGTCGTTGTAATCATGTATTCCCCCAACTTGTATCTCTCTTGCAGAAACTTAAACACATAAGTTAAACATAGACTCTTAGGGCTGATGCCACTGTTACTGAGAAAGTGATACCTATTATCTCAGGATGCTGTTACAGGTGGACAAAAAAACAATACTATTTTTATTAGTACCATCTATACTTGCATATAAACCGAGTCCAAATGCAAACATCACAGACCCTGATCTGCCATCACATAATGCACCACCAGATCAGGGTCTATATTGTTTTTTCTAGTGATTAGTTCTTACAAACTGCACAGACCCAGATCTGCTGTCGCATAATGCACCAGCAGATCATGGTCAATGCAGTTTGCAGTTGGTTTTAGCTTATATGCGAGTATATACGGTAGGTGTGTTTATCCTAACTCTGGCGATATTTCAAGATATAAAATGCTGGATGAATTGCCAAGTTATAGTCATGGCTGTAATTAACTTAAAAAAGACACATAATTCCTAAAATGACAGTAACCTACTATTAGCACCTTATTAGCAAACTACACGTTAAAAAAAATGTGGGATGAATTTTCATGCTTTTCTGATTAGAGGCTGATGAATCCTAATATATGAACAGTGTTAGTAGGTCATTGATCTGACAAAACAGTTTTTGTTTTGTTGGTTTAATGCCATTTTTCAGGGGGCCCCGGGTGGCCAAGTGGTCTAAGGCGCTTGCCTTTACCAATCACTGCCATCTCATCTCTGTCTATGTGGGTTCGAGTCTTGCACTCGGCCAATGTGGTTATGTGAGAAAGCTTGCCAGTAGCTTCCCATGGGTCGGTGGTTCTTCCCGGGATTTTCCCGGGTTCTTCCTCCACCAGATATATTGGCCGCCATGTATAGCCTATCATGTGCTGAAAAATGGCGTTAAACCCATAAAACCACAAATATTTTTCAGCACATGATAGGCTATACATGGCAGCCACTGGCAAGCTTTCTCACATAACTACATTGGCTGAGCCCAAGACTCGAACCCACACAGACAGAGGTGAGATGTCAGTGATTGGTAAAGGTGAGCGACTTAGACCACTCTGCCACCCAGGGCCCCCTGACAAAACAGAGATTGATTAACATTTCACGTGCACTCTATGACAAAAATAATAATACAGTACTATATAATAACAATTATTTTTCACAGCCTGTAATTTTTCATATACATGTACCATTAATCCATAAAATCGTTTTTTGTGTCTGCCTCAACAAGAACAATGTCATGGCTTGTAAGTGGCAAAAAACTTTCTGTCAAATGTAAAGAATCGGATCAGGGATTATCATGAGAATGGGCTTTCGACCACAGAGATTTAGGGGCAGCTTGAAAAAAATCGATTTTCAAATCCAATCATGTTTCCTTCCATTTTAATTTATCATTCTGCTTTCTGCATTTTGCATTTGAGCTCTTTCTTCAAAATGCATTCATCATTTCATTTGCATTCATTCAGCATTTAATTTCATTTGCATTCATTTTATTTACATTCAATATGTATTGCATTTGCATTCATTCTGCATTGTTTTTGTTTCGCTGTTCAAAATGACCCATTTTAGAGTCAGTACTTGGTGGTCGATCCATTAGATGGTGGTTTACTGCAGATTTTCGGGATTCCACCACCTAAAAGACCAATTCATGCCTGCACCTGGTTCACCAACAGTACTTGATATAACATCAAGATAACTTCTAAATCCATAATATTACATTCCTTAACATTTCATCATCACTGGCATGCAGCGTATCAGAAGCTGCTACATGGATTTGTTTTATTCATCTTCAGAGTTGGTTTACTCAGTCTTAATTTCCTCTGGATGCTGTGGGATATAAAATAGGCCTTGCATGTCGTAAGAGGCAACTGATGGATGGAGTACCATGATGATGCAGTAGTTATCATGCTAGACAAGTGACCAAAAGGGTGCAGGTTTGAGTCCTACCATTGGATCACCCCAGGTCAACTATTATGGTGTGTCCTGGGGCACAGCACTTTGCTCCAACTGCCTTGGCATTATATAACCTACTTCTGTTCTTGTGCCATAAAACACCAAACCAAACCATTATCACCTTAAGTCTTCTGATTATGATGATAAATCAAATCCTTCTTGTACTGTGAATTGACTATTTTCATATATTACGAATTTTTGTGCATTTCATAGTTGCTACAAACCACAAATTTAAAGATCAAATGAAATTCAATTATTTTGTTCAAACGATAGGACCCCTTCACCAATCCACATATTTAAGTAACGACAAATATGTTCTTTTTTGAGAAACCATTAAAATTCATGCTCATGAAAATAAATGAATTCACAGAATGTGCAATTTTTATATTAGGACCTAAACTATGATGTAAATGCTGTTTTTCCATGAGATTCTCCAAGATTATTTGGAGAAATGATTGTAGTATCTTACAATTTTTCAGCAAGAGACCAGAGTAGACCAAATGTTTTTAGCTACCAAAAACATCTGGCTGTAAAAATTACCAACTGACATATACCATATGTACTCACTAATAAGTCAGACCCAATTGCAAAATTGCAAAGATACAGATTTGCAGACGCATAATGTGCCGGCAGATCTGGATCTCTGCAGTTTGTTAGGACTAATCGGTAGAACAAACAACAGAGACCCCGATCTGCAGATCATGGTCTATGTTGTTTGCAGTTGCACCCAACTTATAAGCGAGTATCTATGTTAGTCAAATGTTAACTACTATGCCACATGTACCCTTATTTATACATTAGGGGACACCTTCAAATTCCTGTTCTAAGCAATGAATATTCTTCATTACACTTGTTTAAACTAAACTGGGGTGTGTGTGTGCAGAATATTGATCTGCATAATGAAAGGATATAAATTGATATGAATTTATTATAAGAATGTACAATGTTGTTTATAATGAACAATCCACAATTTGTGCCTTGGAAAAAAAGTATCATTTACCATAATATGTTTATCTGAAATACCTTAAATTTTAATCAAGGACCTTTTGCCCTTTCAATAAACTAAAAATGTTATTTGCAAATCCTCAAAATAGAATTGAAACAAAGATTATCAAGCTACATTTCAATGCAGATAGCTTAAATTTACACCTTGCATCTTATCAGTTATTATCTACTTAATCCCAGCAGGGGGTGTTTATATCATGCAATCAATCTAATGAACAAGTTATATCTTGTGTCATTTTGTCTAATCACCCCCCTTGGGTCAAAGAACACTGCCAAAAGACCTGTTCAATCAAACAGTGAGGTTCAAAATAGGGTATATTTGAATCTGTTCAATCAAACAGTGAGGTTCAAAATAGGGTGAGGTTCAAAATAGGGTATATTGGAATCTTTCATTCAATAATAATTAAGTCCCCTAAAAACTTCACATATCACTGCTTTACATTTTTGTTTGAACTCAGTGGCATATGCAGAAGGAGTTTAGGGATTTTGTTGAACTCCCTGTTTGCACTTTTCAATAAAAACAAAAGGTTTCCTTGTTGTTGAGTCCACCATTTAGCTAGAAAGAAAACAATGTTAACATCGATCTTAATAAAAAAAAAAAAATTTCAAATTGATCTTGGATGGATGTACAGATGGACAGGGACATGGATGCCAAAGTGATTGCACACATTAACCCTCATAAACTAGCTTTTTTAAAAAAAAGATAATACATGTGTTTTCCTTGATGGATAGAGTGTAATGTTTTCAGCATTTCGGATACTTCTGTATTGATTCTAGTAATGAAAATTTAGAGGGAAGTCTCCCCCATCTGAAAAAAGGAGGAAATTTTCTAAATACAGTATTCTCTCAGTATAAGGCACTTCATTATAAGGCAAGTACGAGTCATAGATCCCATTATATTATTTAATAGTAATAATATATATAAAATACATCAATAAAAGGTGACCTCACCTATAAGACGATCACTTTTATGACTCCAGTGAACAGCATTATAGTGAATAAGTACTGTATAGTAGGAATTTAATGAAGAGACAAGAGGCCCAAGTAGGCTTAACAGTGCTCACCTGGCTGACATAATTTAACAGTTGACCATTTCACTAAGCAGGCTTATGTAATGTAAGAACACAACCATAGGCAAATCATCTCATAACCATTATACGTCTTTTTTACTTTTTTTTACTATAATCTAATAAAAATTCTATGGAAAGATAAAGGCATATAATTAATACCTGAACTTCCTATTTACCAAGTTTTATCAAAATCGGATGAGAAATATAGTCTCTAGAGAGGTAATCAAATGCAAATCGCAAATGCAAATGCAAATCGCCTCCTCATCATGTGCAGACCTAACTTATTAAAGAACCTAAGACCATGATGATACAAGCATACTTACCATGATGATACAAGCATACTTACCATGATGATACAAGCATACTTACCATGCTGGAGCAAAATCCAACATGAATTCAGTCCCCTGAGTGGGTTATAAACTCAGCCAATCAGTTACAAGATTATCTCATAGATATGCATGGTTCTTTGATATATAATAAAATTTATCAAACATCTTGATGATATAAGCCTCTTCACCAAGTTTAATCAAAATCCTATCACAAATAGTCTGTAGAGAGGTAAAAAAGTCAGCCAATCAGATGCAAGATCTTCTGATAAATGTACATAGGTCTCGCTCATAAAACTCGTACAACATCTTGATGATATTAGCCTATTTACCAACTCGGATAAAAATCAAAACAGAAAAAAGCTACTTGAGTGTTGACAAACTCCAGCCAATCTGATGCAAGATCACCTCATTAATACGCATAGATCTTACTTGTAATTGTATTCATCCAAGCACCTGATAATATAAAATAAATATCAAAAGATAAATCACTCAAGTTTTACCAATTATTTCATTAAAAATGCACCTGTTTTCACTACTCCCACTAAGGGTTCAACACAAATTGAGTTTAAAAGTACTGCTGTTGACAATGATCAACAAAATCATTACCCACCAAATGAAGATGTTTTGTTTGCGGACTGCATTATGAGGCATAACAAGTCAACACAACAAGTGAAGAAGCCATCTCAGAATGAGTATACATGTATAACCATTGATGAATCAGCTGACTAGACCTTTGACAGTGACATAGAGAAGACCTGAATCCACTGCATTGTGGTATTAGTGTCAAGGACTATTCCAGATTATTGGAGATAATAAATCATGAGGACTCAGAATCTAAATTTGAGGGTTTTGGCCTTGAGGACATTTAATGTTATGATTGTGAAACCACTTTTATAGCTTGAACGTGCAATACAAATATGTGAATGTTTGCACATGTGATGCCATGTAAATACTGTGCCATATATATTGATTGCATGTACATTACTGTATGTACCAGACTTTGTTTCTTAAATTGTATAATTCACTAATTAAATGCTTTAATTCAATATCTAGTAATTTATCTTTTCCCTAGAATCCTAAAAACTAAAACTAAACATGCTTAGCTTTCACATGCAGTTTGTATTATGCATGATTTTTTTCCCTGGGAAAATGGCCCCAAAATTCCATATGCAGTTAATACTAGTGACAGAGTATCTGCAGTGCTATATAGTAGGCCTATTTACCGATTCTGGGAAAAATGGCCTCATAAATATAGTCTCTGCAGTGGTAACAAGCTCAACCAATCAGATGCAAGACTGCCATATTAAATTAATATGGATGGATATCGCTCATTATCAAACTTGTACGAGATCTTGCTGATATAAGCCTCTATTTCCAAATTTGATCAGAACTAGATTAGAAATATGGCTTCCAGAGTGGTAACAAGCTTAGTCAATCAGATGCAAGATCTCCTCATTAGTATGGATGGATCTTGCTGATTTTTTTAACACATCTTAGATCTTGATGATTCAAGCATATATACCAAATCTGATAAAAACTGGATTTGAAATATGGCTTCCAGTGTAGTAACAATCTCAACCAATCTGATGCTCAATCACCTCATTAGTCTGCATGGATCTTGCTCATTATCGTACTCATCAATTGACCTTGATGATATAAGCCTATATTCCAAGTCTGATCAAAATCTGATGAAAAATACATGTATGACCTACAGAATGGTAACAAGCTCAGCCAATCAGGTGCAAGATCAGCTCATTATTATGCATTGATCTCACTTACTGACAAAATCGTCCAAGATCTTGATTATATAAGCCTATATTCCAAGTTTGATACAAATCAGATCAGAAATATGGTAACAAGCTCAGCTAATCAGATGCAAGAACACATTAACATGTGTAAATCTTGCTCAATTTTAAATTCATCCAAGATCTTGATGACATAGCCACATATTCAGAGTTTGATCAAACTGGATCAGAAATATGGCCTCCAGAGTGGTAACAAGCTCACCCGATCAGATGTAAGATCACCTCATTAATCGATCAGATGTAAGATCACCTCATTAATCAATCAGATGTAAGATCACCTCATTAATAGGCATATATGTGTCTCATTATCAAACTTGTCTGAGATCTTGACAATATAAGCCCATGTTCCAAGTTTGATCAATACTGGATCAGAAATATTGGCTCCAGATTGGTAACAAGCAATTGTTCATAGACAGACATTGGATGTGGAACCATACCATAAACTCATCTGGCCTTACAGACATGTGAGCTACCCATGTGAGCAGCTAATAAGGTAGGGTTTGCAAATATGATGAGCAATTTTCACACATTCAGTTGAATTTATGGTGCAATTCTGTTTAGAAATCTGTGTAAATCCTGCAATAATGCATCCTAGAATAGACTCTACTTTTTTTGGTCAGATATTATGTTGCTGAAGATGTACTTTTAAAAAAGTGACAAGGCCATAATAGCTACAACATAAATTTACAACTACAGTCTAATCCTGATAATCTGACATCACCCACTGCCATTAGATGTCAGATACACTAAACTGTTGGATAAGCAAGTAAAAATTATGAATGACTTTCAATAGATCACTCCTATTCATGTCATACTAAGGCAATAATTAGATACATGGAATGAAACTAAAATGTATACTGATATGTCTATATTTTTCATACTTGTAAACTTTTCATACACCATCAATCCCTAAAAATTGCAAATATTTTTTGTTCTCTAACTTGTGGTACAGTGAAAAACTTTTTAATTAAAATTTTAAAATCTTAAGTACTTGCAATAATTGTAATTATTTTTTTTACCTATAATTATTTGTCCACACACACAAAAAATAATAACATGTACACAAAAGTATGGTCAACAGAGTATCCGAGTCAACATGGAAAGTATAACATGAGTGTCAGAACTCAGGTAACCATAACAAGTAATGTCTCCCATTTGTTTTTCTTCAAATTATGAATACATTTATGCAGATTGATAATTGCCCTACTCCCTCTTCTAACCTTCTCCCTGCCACCAAAGGAGCTGCCCCAATTACAAAATTGTCAATTCAAATCCCCAAAAATACTGTTTATTATTGAGGAGAAGGACCCTGAAAGTTCTACTCACTCTCCAAACCTTTCTCTGCCACCAAAGAAGTTGCCCCAATTATAAAATTCTAAATTCACATCCCTGAAAATACTCTGTTTATTATTGAGGACAAGAACACTGAAAACTCTACTCACTCTCCTAACCTTTTCCTGCCACCAAAGAAGCTGTCCCAATTAAAAAACTGTCCAGTCAGGTCCCCGAAAACACATTGTTTATTATTGAGGACACAGACCCTGAAAACTCTACTCACTCTCCTAACCTTTCCCTGCCACCAAAGGAGCTGCCCCAATCACAAAACTGTCAGTACACATCCCCGAAAAAAACGTTTAATGTTGAGGACAAGGGTCCTGAAAGCTCTGTTCAAGAAAAAGGTGCTTTCTTTTAATTTCTACTGGCAAGAAATGTTAGACTGTCTCAAAAAAACTGTGCAGATTGTATAATTTTGAAAATGGAAGTCAAGAGACTCACTTCTCCAAAATGTAAGAGTCCAATAAAAAGTTAGACCTAATTTTAGAAACCATGAGCTATGCAGAAGGAACATGGGGTTCTAGAAGTAGGGTCTTACACAACTGAGAATTCTGATGTGCAGTTTAACAGACATGGGGTGCGAAAAAAAAAAAAAAAATACCAATCTAAGGCATAACTGAAATGCTTCTGTTTATAAGGACCTAAACTCTGGGATTACATTTATAAAGTGAATCCACTGGCAATTGTTATTCCATTGTAGAAATTACATAAATGTTGAGTATAAAAAAACAAACAGAATTATAAATTAGGCACTTCAGGGGACTGATAATGTATTGGATTCCAAGAAACAACTTGGTTGTTAGAATTTATATAATTCGCGTACTTTTCAATTTAACACTATCAAGAAGCACTGACAAGAATACTCTGCTGATATTATTCACAAAAGAATGAGAAATAATTTCACATGACTGATGAAACCAAACACAGAATACAAAAAGATATGCTCCTACAGTGAACCTCTTCTTCAATCATCTAGTTTAAATCTAAAACAATAGTGAAGGAGCCTAGACCCCCCACCCATAATGACAATGTGATATGAAGACCTCTTAAAACAATATCTTTTACACATCTTGGCCCAAAGGTTGATAAATTGACACCTGTATTGTTTCAATAATTATTGTCCTGTCAGGTTAATTACCTTATACATCAAAGTGTAGAAGATATGAAAAAAGGCAGAGTATCTCAATGTAAGGTAAAATGTTCTATGATGATCTCAAGGGGGTTCAATCTCTAAGGTAGATAGTGTTTCTTGAGCACTTATGACCAACAATCTGCCCTGATCTGAACTTTTTGTTTCAACAAATTTGGATCTCAATTTTTACTTTTCTCTCCAGAGACTTTTTGGGAAAAAAATTCCAGCTGGGCTTAGAACAAAACCAATAAAAAAAATTACATTATTAATACCAAAATGAAGAAGATATTTCTAAACAATTCCATAATTAGGACAGGAAAAAAAAACTTCTAGGTTTTACAATTTATGGAAGGTTGCACACTTACACTGTTAATTGCTAAGATGACAACAGCAGAAGCGAGTAGTTTAAATTTTGCTTAATTCTTAGAAAGTTAAAGGAATCTAAAGTGAAGTGATTTTGAAGGTTTTCACATTACATCTTCTTATCCTACAACCTTACCGAAGAATTAAAGGCTGTAGTAATTCCAGTTATATGATTATCAATTAGCTGGAACACTAATGTACTTACATTACTGTGTATATGGTAGTAGTACATGGGGGTGGGTGGGTGATTAGGATAAGAAGATATAGATCTAATATTAAAGACAGCAACATCAGAAATAGGTCTCTATTAATACTAAATAAACCGATTTTATTATTCCCTGCTAATATTCATAATATATTTCTGAATAAACTTATGACATGATCATATTGCTACTAAAAAAACAAAATGTAATCAATTTTGGCTGATTGTGCTGCATTGGTATTGTAAGAAATTGGAGATTACATACTGTCACATGTACATAGAATATGCTTATAATAATGCTGCATTGGTATTGTAAGAAATTGGAGATTACATACTGTCACATGTACATAGAATATGCTTATAATAATGCTGCATTGGTATTGTAAGAAATTGGAGATTACATACTGTCACATGTACATAGAATATGCTTATAATAATGCTGCATTGGTATTGTAAGAAATTGGAGATTACATACTGTCACATGTACATAGAATATGCTTATAATAATGTTGCACACTGAATATACTTCTAATGATTATATATCATTTTATTGACAAAAAAATCTTTGATGTACTAGTATAATTATTGTATCGCTGTATGTCACTCAAACCATGACACATGCTAATACCTATGGACAATCAACCAATATTATTGCTGGCAAAGATGTGCGCATCACTTGATTTATAGGTGCACTGGCAGTTTGAAGGGATTTACCCACATCTTTATAAATATTATTAAGATTTAAAAGACAAAAAAAGGATTAAAGTTAATTGCAAATTAAAGTTTATATTTAGTTTCTTTCTTCTTTTTTTTAAAATTAAATATTTAATTTCCTTGAGAAGTTTTAAGGGTAAATTTCCTCCTATGAGCAAATTTAGTTCATGTACATTACTTGAAATGTGTCCAGATACATATGAAAACTATTTCATTTAAAGTGAAGATTTCAAGAATATTAAAATTGTATTTAAATCATTTAAATTCTTATTATATTTATTGCTAAAACTATTCAAATACTTATGCAAATGTGTATGACAATTTTACATACTTTTTTTTCATGAAAATTTGCTTTAAGGTTTATATTAATTGGGGTTATTGAAGATTTAAATCTTTTATAAAATATTTAATATCTTGTGTGACATCAGAACTTGTGACTATTAATTTGTTTGGAAAAAGTTACCTCCCTTGAACATTTTTAAGCTTAAATATCTTTAAAAGTCATTAACAGATTTTGACGAAACTTTCACTGTTCTCTGTGTTAAGATGTTCTCTTTCCTTTTAGTTGTTTAATTTTAAACTTCAGTGTCGATTTAAGTCAAATGTTCAAACAACCTTGACCTTGCCCCAGAGTCAAATGCAGGTCTCCCAGCTTATTTTTTTTTACGAATTATAGGAATTTGATAGGGGATTTGTGTAAATTAAAACAGAGAATATAGGGATTTCATAGTGAAATCATAACAAATACTGGGATAATGACTTGATAATATTGCTATGTAAATACCACATTTTTAAGTATATGCACTTAAATTAGCCAAGATTAATAACATAATGTATCGAAGTAATAATTTCAACATTTATCATTTACCATCAGGAACTTGAAAACAATTATGTACATGTTGAATATATCCATTATGATGAATCATTCTATGTTCTTTTTTAATCCTTTTTCAGAAGGAAAAACGAAACCAAGAAAAAATTGGCACATGCTTTTCTCACAAAATATAGGGATATTACACAGATTTCGGAGAAATTATATGGTAACATTATAATGACCAGTAAAACTACAGGGATTTTAGGTGTATTTATATAAAATATCAGAATGGCTGGGAGGCATGCAAATGGAGCAAGAGTCATCCAAGGAGGAAAGCATGTAATTTAATCAAAAATGCTGGTAACAATGGTATAATAGGTGAATCCTTGAAATGTAGTTCGAATGAAGTCATCATTAAAATGCAAAATTCAAAATTCCAATCCAGTGATGTCAATGTTCTAAAATGATCTTAAATTTCCCTAGATTTGTAAACTATTTATGTTATGAAGGTTACCATGACCTTGGATCTATGGCATTGGGTTTCAAAAAAGACTATATTTAAAAACCATGAAATTCAACATAAGTACATTCCAATAACCTAATTAAAAAAACAATTATTAAAAAATACATGAAAACGATCATACTTAAAACAGGCAACTGTTTCAAAGTAGTCAGCATAAAAAAAGAAACTTAAACTTCAGGAAACAGGTAAACAAGAGCAAATCTAATTACTGTCTATACTCGCTTTTAAGCCGGGTCCAAATGCAAACAACATAGATCCTGATCTGCCGTTGTTTTGTTCTACTGATTAGTTCTTACAAACTGCATAGACCCATATCTGCCGGCACATTATGTGATGGCAGATCTGGGTCTATGCAGTTTGCAGTTGGTATGGGATCATATGCGAGTATATACAGTATGCTACTGGTTATTATGTTAATGTGGTGACCTTAATTTACACATTTATATAACAGTAATTTTTCCCTTAAACAAACAAGCTTTATTTTTCCTAGTGATTGTCATTATTTTTTAATTTTAATTTTAAAAAAAACGAACAATTGAACATAAATTTGTGAACTCAAGGCAAGTCACATACAAGATCACTAATGTACTGATGGAAAAATTAGTATTCTGTATTCCGTACAGCAATCATGCATGCTGGAGCGACTGTCTCTATCCAGTACTCGGGTTGTTTTTTCTTTGTTTTGTTTTGAGTGGTACATTTTTTAGTTCCTACACATAAGAACACCGAACAATCCTACTGCAAGACAACTTAAGAAACTTCTACATGTGCTCTCCCATGGAGAAGTTGTTTAATGAGTACCAAGTGTAACAAGTATATTTGGGGAATTTATGTCCCCCACATGGTGTGTTGATAGTATAAGTGACCTTGACCTTGAAGATACAACCCAAACTGTGATATCTGATATATAGATGTAATACATTTAGCTGCTAAGTTAATGGCCTCAAATGAAAAACTGAAAAAGGTGATATCTGACCTTGACTTTCAATACAGGACCCTAAATGTCCTATGCAACACACTAGTTATCATACATGTGTGTACCAAGCGTTATGAATTTCTCTTGAAAGGTATAGAATTTATAGTATCAAATAGAAATTGTGACAGACAGACAAATAGAAGGATGGACAAAAACATATACTAAAGCAGTGCTAAACAATTTCATATGACTGACTATGAGGGACATTTTTTTTATTGCTGAGACAATTATACTTTACGTATCTCCAAATTTCTCCTCAGTAATTGCAGTGGTGTGAAGAATGCTTGATGTCATGCACAATGGGACGATTCTAATGCAGAAACACATGTGCTAGCTGGGATCAAGATTAAGTTTTCGTCTACAATGTACATGAGTGGCAGCATATTTTGTCCTGGCTGCTTTTATACTTGTTTTTAGAAATGTTTAAAGTGAGTTATTTTCTGAGAAATTGGTCAGTACATGGTTTGCTTTCCCATCAAAGTAATTTCTGGGATACAACTGTCATGGCCTTAAATATGAAATATACACCCCAGCAGGCTTGGGGATGTAGAATAGGCCTGATATGTCCTTTTGCATGTCGTAAAAGGTGACTAACGGAGGCAACAGCCTCAGTGACTCAGCAGTTACTGTGCCAGACTCATGACTGAAAGGGTGTGAGTTCAATTTATACCATTGGATCAGCCCAGGCTGGCTATCATAGTGCATCCTTGGGCAAGGTGGTTTACTCCAACTGCCTCAGCACTAAATAACCTTCTTGTGTTGTTGTGCTGTAAAACACCAAACCAAATAAATCCAATTTTGTTGGGGCTATGCTCTTTGCAGGGTTGGAAATCACACATTTTAGATATTTTTCTGTTTTGAAAATGGGAATGTGTCACTAAAATGAGTAATCATAGAAGGATTAGCTTTACTGTACCAATCTTTTGCCTGTTTCAGTTTCTCCATTCTCTGAAGAGTTTTAAAATGTATATAACTTGATGGGTTATGGGTTTTATTTTAGATAGCTTCAAAAGTGACAGAGTCCGACCTCGACCCCGAACTCATCTAAAAACTGGTCAGTGCTACCTATGTTTGCCCATAAGTTAGAAGACGATAATTACTGGCTGTTTATCACTAGCACAGAACAACAGCTAAAAGACAAATCATTTTACATATCATGTTCAATGATTCACAGGTAATACCATATATACCTGCTTATAAGTTGTGTCCAACTGCAAACTGCATAGACCCAGATATGCCATTGCATAATGTGCCAGCAGATCTGGGTCTATGCAGTTTGTTATGAGTGATCAGTGGAACAACACAGACCTTGATCTGCTGGCCCATTATGCAATGGCAGATCAGGGTCTATGTTGTTTGCAGTTGGAACCTGACTTATAAGCAACTATATACGGTAAGTTTTGCAATGAATCTCACAAGCTCTGGGTGAAAGTGAGTGATACATCATTTATCCAGACAACTTAAACATGCACTATTGTTCTGTGAAACAGATAGTTCTTGTGATACAGATTACAAGCAAATGGTTTGAAATACCCACGTCATTAATATTAGACAGGAAAAAATAACACACTTGCCTACTTCCTAGTTTTCTGACACTGCTACAATGCCAATATTGTGCCAATGCACCATTCCTTCTGGTGGTGTCTTTTAATGTATACATTTACAAGTTTCAACTAAATGTCTATCAACACATTTATCAAAGATGTAGACTGTTCATCAAACTTTTGTTTCTCTACCCGTCCATTTCATACAAACATACCTGATTTAAATTAAGAAATATAATGAACTCAAGGAAAATGGATAATTTACAACATCATGTGGAAGAGAACTGAAAAATTTCAAGTGAACTTTAACATGTTTACATTTTAATTACAAAATCAGTTATTAGAAAATACATGAAAAAGATCATACAAAAAACCTGAAAAAGGCAATTGTTTCAAAGTATGGGTAGTTAGGATAAAAACTGAAACTTAGTAAGGTACACAAGAGCAAAACTAATTTACTACATGTGAACGTGAGAGATAAGACATTGAACAAACAGCAACCTAAACATTCCAACCTGACCTTGACCTTGTAGTGAGTGAGTGCATTTTACTATGTTGTTACTATAAATGACTGGCACTGTGCAAATAATAAAATGGCTACCTGCATTTATCTCTAGACCAGATAACATATAAGTGTCTGACATCTTGACATGGAGTAGAGAAACTTTATAATATCTTGAATATCATACTGTACACACTCAACTGCAAACAACACATCTGAATCTGTAATGGCAGACAGCACCAGCAGATCATGGTCTATGCTGTTTATTCTAGTGATGATTTCAAGCCAACATTGTATACCCAGATCTGGCAGTCTAATACATGACAGCCGATCATGGCCTATCCTGTTCATTCTATGAGAGATCTGATACAGACAGTATATCCCAAAATCGGCTAGTCCAAATTTGCGATGGCATATCAAGGTCTACAGCGTTTGCAGTTAGGTGTACTGAATATGTGAGTAATTACATTACAGTTAGGTGTACTGAATATGTGAGTAATTACATTACAGTTAGGTGTACTGAATATGTGAGTAATTACATTACAGTTAGGTGTGCTGAATACATGAGTAATTACATTACAGTTAGGTGTACTGAATACATGAGTAATTACATTACAGTTAGGTGTACTGAATACATGAGTAATTACATTACAGTTAGGTGTGTTGAATACATGAGTAATTACATTACAGTTAGGTGTGCTGAATACATGAGTAATTACATTACAGTTAGGTGTACTGAATACATGAGTAATTACATTACAGTTAGGTGTGCTGAATACATGAGTAATTACATTACAGTTAGGTGTACTGAATACATGAGTAATTACATTACAGTTAGGTGTACTGAATACATGAGTAATTACATTACAGTTAGGTGTACTGAATATGTGAGTAATTACATTACAGTTAGGTGTACTGAATATGTGAGTAATTACATTACAGTTAGGTGTACTGAATATGTGAGTAATTACATTACAGTTAGGTGTACTGAATACATGACTAATTACATTACAGTGTTGAACCTTGGGTATGGGATTGCAGATTTCCTGTGCACCCCTGGGCTTGCTTTTTCCTCAAGGAAAAACTGAAAAATCCACTTAGTTTTTCTTTAGAACATTTCTATGTTGGCTCAAGAAATGACCTTTTGTTAAAGGCAATACAAACTGTGAGATGGCAGTTAATTTCCATTTTAAAACAACATTTTTGGCAATCAAAACATTCAAAGTTTGTAATAGTCTGCCAAATTGCAATCCAAAGTCACTAACATCCGCTAGTGTAATGCACTTTTGAAGTTGAATTAATAGGAAAAATGACAACATTTCGGGGTGAAAAACCTGCAGAAATGCACAATGAATCATTAGTTTGACAAGAAAAATAATTCAGGAAAAAATGGGAATTATTATAATAAATACAGGTAGAGATAATGAGTGAACACTAAAGTCACATGAGAGCAAGATCCAGAATGGAAAGTTCCACAGTGCAGCTCTTTTCAGGTGAACTATTCAAACATGTTAATATTTTTATGGGTTACTTAATTAAACGTTTATAACAATAATATACGTATCCAAGGAAAAGATGATAGTACATTGCATACAACAAACATTAAAGTGACAAAATTATCAAAGCAAATAAGATGTCTCATTTTTTTACCACTACTAGTGCACAAAGTACATGTACTATCTAGTAGTATTCTTTGTCTCTTTGAAATTTTGCATGTCCTCCAAATTTGGAGGACAGGGGGACACAATGTCTCCTGCACTTCGAGTCCTAGGTGTAACACTGCACTATGCAGATCTCTTTCACCTAAGAACATAAGGATAGCAGTTTGGTTTGGGTTTGGTATTTTACAAAACAGCAACACATTTAAAGTTACACTATCCTATGGCAAACAGAGTAAAGTGCCTTACCCAAGAACACACCAGCATAACTGATTTGGGCTGATCAACCGGTGGGAATTGAACCAATACCCTTCCTGGTCACGTATACATTACCTTAACCACTAAAAACAAGGCTAGGCCAGATTAATCCCCTCTCCATAAAGGAATAAAATGTGTTATTTTCATTTTTCCAGACCTGAGGTACTTTGGTAGGCCTTATTGCTTGTCAAAAAGGGTCTATTACATGTTTTTCAGCAAGTGTTGAGAATTATGTATGTGAAGAGTTGTAAATTACAAAAACTTGCCTGTCATAAAATCTGCCTGAATTTAATTCAGACAAGACAAATCCAGAATGCAAATTATTCTTATTTTTCCAAATAACTGTTAAGTCTATACATCAGTTATGAATCTGTACAATCACAGTAACCTGCTTGGGAGATCAGACATTAAGGTTAGATACTGTTACATTACTGCTACTTTGAATGTATAGTTGCACTTGTATCAATAATATCATTTGGAGTCAGTGATAATAAATGTCATTGTTAAGACACAATCATGAAAAGAAATGTAATAAAATTAATTTAAAATTGTGTCATATTTTTGTGAAATCCAAGACTGATGAAAAAGCCAAAGGAATGGAGTCTATTGTAAAACAAATGGCAGAACTCTTCTGAAAACAGTGCGAGTACAATGACTGCTTAAAATGCATATCTGATGATCATCATCATTATATGGACTAAGTTTTACTGCAATCCACATAATTCTGTCACATACTACATCTAGCTGTAAGTCAACAAGGGCAATAACTCTTACAAAAATCATCGGAGCACAAAGATTTGTCGATACATGCATCTTTAGATGATGACCATAATATGTACTCAGTTTCACAGCGATCCACAAAAAACTGCAAGACAAGTTGCGTTCACAAGATTATGTTTTGCAATGCATTCTGCTGCAGGGCACAATGGGCAATTAACTAAAGAAAAATAACAGAAGCATAGTGATTTGTCAATATGAACATCTTCAGATGATGATCATAACATTTATCAAGTATCATGGTACTCTGCTGAAATCTGTGAGACTAGTTGCATTCACAAGATTTTGTCATACACATTGCATTCAGCTACAAGTCAAAAAGGGCAATAACTCTTTAAAAAAATTGTGGGAACAAAATGATTTGTCAATATGCATTTGTTCAGGTGATGGTCATAATATTTACTAAGTTTCATTGCAATCCATCAAAAACTGCAGGAGTAGTTGTGCTAGGGAGAGTGTGAGCTATAAAGAAGGACAGATGGCCACAAAGATTACTGTCGGGTATAAAATCAGCAGGTTGGTGAGTTCTTTAAAATAATTAAAACAGAAATATCAGTTTTGACCAAATACAAATTTTTTAAAAATGATGGAAAGAAATGACAGTAAATTAAATTACCATCCCTTAGTATTTCATCTTTTTTGAAAGATAATTGCATGAAACAAAATTGTTGACATTTGACAATATGATGTTGGCAGAACATAACAAATCCATGTTGAACTTAAAATTGAGCCAGGAGGAAAATTATTACCAAAAAGTGTATGCACTCAAGAAACTGCTACATCTGACAGCCTTCGAAAACATTTTAAACATATATTAGAGTCCCTTAGCTTCAGCCAGAAAAAAATGGGTTACTCATCAAAAAGCACTATATACACAAGCTCATGTGTAACAAAAAGTAAAATTTGAAAACATTCTCTAATATAGGCTGGTCTAATGTTAAACGTTTTTGCTAAACAGTCATGTTTAAAGATAAACAGTCATGTTAAAAGAGATCCTTAACAGCATGCTCTCATAGTACCAATCCAGCATGTTCTAGTTAATATTTTAGCAAGATAAAATAAACATTACTTTGTTAAATAAGAATGTAATACTGTGTATGTGTATATATATATATATATATATTACTGTAAGTACTTCCTGACTATCCTGGGACTAAAATCAGATCTTACCTTTACATAATCAAACATATGCTGTATTGGGTATTTAAGTTGGTTCTCAATTCTCTGTAAATGAAACAAAATTTCTCAGAGAAGCACAGGGACAATCTCTGTTCCATGTATAACACAAAGTCATAAGTATTTCTGCTTTTAACACAAAGTCATCCATATGTACATGTGCAGTCCTTCTTGTGTTTTCCAAAGGTTACAATCAATTCACATTCAATCAAACATATCCATGAGCAAGTTCCACTTAAACCTAATACCGTCTACATATATTACTTTCTGTGTTAACTGTTTTCACAGTGATAAACTACATCATAACTTAAAAGCCATTAACCTTTCATAAGAAATCAAGAGATCAGCTGCCGCAACTCCTCTGGTAATTTTGCCTGCATCCAACAGTTAGTTTACACATCTACAAAATAATTACAGAGATCATACAATGACTCTTACTTACGGGAAAAATCTTTTCAAAGTAAAGAGCCCCGTCATCCTTCATGCTCCACTGGTGTTTGCAAAGATGAAGTCTTTTAAAAAATAAGCTACCTCATGGACCATACAATTGCTCTCTGATGGCCTTATCTGCTCTTACAGGTAAATTGAGGTGATTGAAATAATTCCCACAACCCAAATCACGTTCACACTTTTCTATCTGCATTATTCACTTGCAGTCATTCATACTTGGTGAATACCACCTACAATGACACAGCAAATATTATACAGCAGTACTTGGAATAACATTAACCTACCTTCAGGCACTCCATTTTGGGCCCTCAACACAATCTGCCAGTAGAAGTGTCAATAATGTTATCACATTATGGTAAAGCCTTGGGTTACGTCTGCTAAGAAATTTGTTGTCTGCTACAAGTCTCCCCACACACTAATAGTTGACTCTGTCGTCTGCTCCACTTGTGTATTTCTGGTCGATTACGAATTCTACTATGACTGGATCTAAAGAAAAAAATGTATACTTATATTACAACATGTATGACCTATCATGGAAATATCTGAAAATAAGGACCAATTAAAAAGTACACTTTCTGAGTTAGGTAAGATGATGAACAGTGAGAGGTATCAAACTGTTGCATAGTAAATTTAGTGACAAATTGCTTTTTACAGCATGCCTAATTTCAGCCTCCAGTATTTTATTGTTTCAAGCTCCCCTAGCAAAAGGAACTACTCTCTACTCTTTGCCCAGGTCAGACTCACTCTCAAGCCCTTGCTTGAATGATTCAATCAAATGTTCAGTGCCATCTGCAATATCATGAGCCCCAACTGAATTGTGCTTGAAAGATTTTAAAATGGTAAAGGAGTTTAGCAGTTTTCACAACATACATGGTCTAATGAACTTTGATCCCTTAACTTTGTTGTTAATCATAGTTTTGCTTCTGTATTTAAAAAAAGTCTGGGTAGGTGTTAATTCCCATTTAGGATTACTTTTTTAAAAATTTAAACATGTCATTTGAATACCTGAGTACTAATTCCCATTTAGGATTACTTTTTAAAAAATTTAAACATGTCATTTGAATACCTGAGTACTAATTCCCATTTAGGATTACTTTTTTTAAAAAAATTAAACATGTCATTTGAATACCTGAGTACTAATTCCCATTTAGGATTACTTTTTTAAAAATTTAAACATGTCATTTGAATACCTGAGTCCTAATTCCCATTTAGGATTACTTTTTAAAAATTTAAACATGTCATTTGAATACCTGAGTACTAATTCCCATTTAGGATTACTTTTTAAAAATTTAAACATGTCATTTGAATACCTGAGTACTAATTCCCATTTAGGATTACTTTTTAAAAAATTTAAACATGTCATTTGAATACCTGAGTACTAATTCCCATTTAGGATTACTTTTTAAAAATTTAAACATGTCATTTGAATACCTGAGTACTAATTCCCATTTAGGATTACTTTTTTAAAAATTTAAACATGTCATTTGAATACCTGAGTACTAATTCCCATTTAGGATTACTTTTTTAAAAAATTTAAACATGTCATTTGAATACCTGAGTACTAATTCCCATTTAGGATTACTTTTTTAAAAAAATTTAAACATGTCATTTGAATACCTGAGTACTAATTCCCATTTAGGATTACTTTTTAAAAATTTAAACATGTCATTTGAATACCTGAGTCCTAATTCCCATTTAGGATTACTTTTTTAAAAATTTAAACATGTCATTTGAATACCTGAGTACTAATTCCCATTTAGGATTACTTTTTTAAAAATTTAAACATGTCATTTGAATACCTGAGTCCTAATTCCCATTTAGGATTACTTTTTTAAAAATTTAAACATGTCATTTGAATACCTGAGTCCTAATTCCCATTTAGGATTACTTTTTTTTAAATTTCAACATGTCATTTGAATACCTGAGTACTAATTCCCATTTAGGATTACTTTTTTAAAAATTTAAACATGTCATTTGAATACCTGAGTACTAATTCCCATTTAGGATTACTTTTTTAAAAATTTAAACATGTCATTTGAATACCTGAGTACTAATTCCCATTTAGGATTACTTTTTTAAAAATTTAAACATGTCATTTGAATACCTGAGTCCTAATTCCCATTTAGGATTACTTTTTTAAAAATTTAAACATGTCATTTGAATACCTGAGTACTAATTCCCATTTAGGATTACTTTTTTAAAAATTTAAACATGTCATTTGAATACCTGAGTCCTAATTCCCATTTAGGATTACTTTTTTAAAAATTTAAACATGTCATTTGAATACCTGAGTCCTAATTCCCATTTAGGATTACTTTTTTTTAAATTTCAACATGTCATTTGAATACCTGAGTACTAATTCCCATTTAGGATTACTTTTTTAAAAATTTAAACATGTCATTTGAATACCTGAGTACAAGTTACTATAGCTACAATCACTTGTAAATCGATATCAAACTTAGCATGAAAACTTATGAAAATAATCTACATTATGATTGTAAATTACCTTATCTATTCAACCCCAAACATTAATATTTAATCCACAAAATTGACCTGTGGTAGCTCAGTTGGTAAAGCATCTGACTTCTTACCCAAGGACTGCATGTTTGATACCCATACAGGCCAGCCCAGGTCCGCTTCCTGGATACGTCCTTGGGGAAAAGCACTTAGCTCCCATTTCCTTGGCATGATACAGCCATACTAAGGTGAAAGTGCTGTTAAAACCAAGCAAGCAACCAACAAAATCCATAAACATTTTATGTCACAAAACTCTGAATTTACTGAAAAAGCATTATTAAAAGTTCATTTGATGTTAAAATTGTTATGAATTAAATTGTGTATATTTTATTTCTTTGCTATCCAAAAATATAATGGACACAAGTATCAATGGCAGTAAAAAGGTATGTGTGAATGACTTGACAATTTATGCCATCCCACTCCTGCCACCAAGTGAATGTAGGGCTAGCTAAACATATAGGTAAACAGACTGGTTACATGGATATCTCATAGATCATGCAAGACAAACACTGATAGCCTTGTTTCAGGTCCACTGACCTTTACCAAGTTCATTTCATGACTCAGCGTTTTTTGTCTTTCCTTTCCTTTAGTTCATAGGGAATAAAAAGCCTGCTTATGTTACCTTCATCAGTGTTCAATAATACACCAGGAACAAAATCTCCACTCTAAAGTGGGAACAAAAAAACTGGGCAAGTCTGAGTTACAACTCCTGCATAGAGAATATTATTGTTGGTTTCAGTAAAAACAGGTTCCATTCTTATACTTATGTCCTTGCATAAACAAGATCAGAATCTAAAGTAACTGCCTATATAAAAAAAAAAAAATTCTTAGATTGTCTGACAAAGTAAGCTACAACTAAACCATCATAGGTTGGACATTGGTATTGGTATTACACAGATGTCATAGGGCAACGATTGACAAGATATGTGAAGTTAATACACAATAATAGATACCCAAAATGTAATATGGCATTCACAGCTACTCTGCTTCTGTCAGGAAACAGGATGTACTTGATCATAACCCAGTAAAACCAATTTCTATCTAGTACACGAGTCATGATAAATGTAATGATAACACACAAACAGGGTGGAACCCTAACATCAAGTGACCTCAATTACCCTAGCTCTATTACCCTCATGCATAGCTCTATTACCCTCATGCATACGGCTAAAACACGGTATTGGTGCTGAGAGTAGTCTCACTCACTTAAAAAATTGAAATGTTTGATAGAACATTTCAATGAAGCTCATTATATACCCTAGGGTGTCCCCTAGTCAGATCAAGTTAGATTTAGCTTGAACATGCATGCGATTTTGTTTAACCATTATTTCAATTCATTGGTATAACAACAGTTACAGACACTACACTTGGTGTATAACATGCAAGAAAAACAGCATGAAAACTTTAAAACTTTATTTTTTTTCACAGTAACATCAGTAACAGGATATCAACATTTAAAGTAAACAACATAACTGGAAGTGGTAAACAACTTAATAACAAAATCAAAACATCTATGACAAAGGTATCACTAAGAAAAAAAACCTAACCATGAAACTTTTGCATAACAAACATAAAAGACATATAATAATCTTATTTAGGCATTTATCTAACACCAAGAAGAATATTTAAACAAACAAAATCATTAATACTGGCCAAAAGTATTGCAAACTTCCATAAGAGTCAGAAGTACATTGTCCATAAAATTGGTTACAGACACTACAAAACTATAGCATTTCAATACAGCTGCAGAACCATACATATCTCCATAAAATTCACTTCAAAAATAATTCAACATGAACACATTGACTAGAATTATTCATTAAATGAATGTTGATTAGTTAATAAAATGATAAAACCACATTGTAACAGGTATATGTCCAATACTTGTGTTAAAATTATGAACTGGTAAATAGCACTTGAAAGTTTAATACTAAATAGTGTTTGTAAGAGTAAAATATTGAAGTATAATGAATGTTCAATAAATCATAGTCACTAAAGTATTGTTCAACCCAAGGTGCTGACTCAAACACAGACCCATATGTGATTGATCTTAAGGTTACAGACACTACACATTAAACCTTGACTTTATATTGTCATTTCAAATAGAAGTGCTTATGATTTTTTTCCAGATTTGACTTGAGCTTAGACAATTCAGCTGCATTAAACTTGAAATGACCCCTTTCATTGACTATTTGTGGAGCTTTTACCCTGTACAAGATAGCATCTAGAGCCTCTTGTGAATAATCATCTTTTTCAGGCCAAACATACATGTTGCCAGACTTTCTCATGTATTTAAGTCTAACTTCGTTATGAAGAATGTCTATTACTTCTGCTAAGTATACATCTAGAGGTCCCTTCTTTGGCTTAAGTCCTACAGCAACAAATTCTCCAGGGTGGTATTTCTCTATTGGTTTCTCTGTGTTGGTTGGTGCTTTTTTGTCAACTTTGATCTTCTTTGTCACAATGTTTTGTCTTTCTGTTGACTTCCGTTTCTTATTAGGCTTTTCGCTTGTTGCTGAGTTATGATCTTTCTGGTTACTTCCTTGTTTTCTTTTCTTGTCATTATTTTCTATTGTTGATGGATTCTTGTCTTTAAGTTGTTTTCCTTTCTGACTTAAATTATCTTTATTGAGTACTAACTTTCTCATTTCCCAGGCATTAACATTTTCGCTGAAGTTGCATCTCCCGTCAACCTTCATGCATTGCTCACAATAACAGCTCAGATTTCTTATGCTCAGTTCATAATCATTGCTTCCTGACTTTACAGCATGTAATTTTCTTGTACCTTGCAGTGTTTGCACATCAGTTTCTTCTCTATTTCTCTCAACATCTTTAACAAGGATGAACTCCCTTCTCGAAACTGTTTTAGCTTCATTATCTGTATTTTCCATTTTCAGTTTCTCTGTACAGAAATGATATACATCTTCTGCACAACCTATCACCTTTCTATTGCTGATTACAGCTCTGTAGCAAGCATTCTTGACTGTCGCACCGAGACCATCGCAAACACTCTTTCCATGTGATGTTTCGAAATAATTTCGTGTTACAGATGGCTTTTTCCTCAGACTTATGTCAGCAAAGGCTTTCTTCCCCTTATACTGGGCAGCACAGCCATCTGTCCACTCATGGATCTCCTCTACTTTCACACCTTTCATTTCTTCACGTTTTTTCCTTCTTAATTCTTGTTGAAGATTTGAATCGGAAAGTGATTGCTGTTTTTTTAGTAGTCTTGCATCTTTTCTTCTTTCTCTATCAACCCTTTTTAGCTCCTCATGTTTCGCCTTATTTTCCCTCTGTTTTTTTCTCCAGGCTTGTACCTTTAGCCTCGTCTTCTCCCTTCTAGCTTTAATCTTCTGTTCATCTTCTTCTGGCTTATCTTTGCTTCCTAAAAGCAAACAACTTCATTCTCATTTTTGTTCCTCTATGTATACGGATGAAATTTAGACTTTACAAAACATACTTGTAATGAGTACGCAATATGCTTTCATACATAAGCAAACTGGAATAACCTGTAGATTCTTAAAGAAAAGTATCTGATTGAAAAAGAAATAGCATAAAACCTGATGATTATTCAATGTTCTAGCATTTACAATGATTGCACACTTTCCTTAATAATGTAAACAACAGTCGGGTCAATTCACATGTCTAGTAGTGTCTGTAACCATTTGACAATATCAGCAATGTATCCAATACTAAGTCTGAGCTCATTGAGTTCTCATAATATTTCTGTTTGAATTTACTAGTCTAATGATATGGAATGCAAAAATACTCAGTTTCAATTGCATATTGTAAGAAATCACTGAAAATGTTGCCTGTTATCAGAAATCTAGATGAAAGAAACTATAAATATACCAAAATATTACAAATTGCAGACAGACAATATGTCAAAATTTAGCCTTACACATCAATACTGTAATAGGAAACATAATTTGGCTTCATTTTTTTAAAAAAAAAACAGGGATAAAGTCATAGACAGTATAAAAAGGGGATATTGGTTACAGACACTACAATTTAAGAGTGTGGTTTACCATTCAATACAAACTTACCAGAGTTGTTCCCAGAGGTTTGCTTTTGTCGTCTTCCCATGTCTTAGGGATGTACCATGGTAAAGAACAGAAAAAGTAATTAGGCAGCTTCTTCTAGGATAAGAAATTCAGGTTACATTGTCTTGTAGTAAATTACTCAAACAGACAGTGCTGCAAGAATGATGCAATATTCAATCAAGAGAGTTATTGCATCACTTTTTTGCTCTTGGCTGCAGAGGTAAATAGATGATGCAACATTACATCACATAAGATGGAACTTTCTATTGAGAAAAACAATGTTTTAATGACAAGTAGAACAATACTTTTATCTTTCATTTTTATACCTGTTTGTGTAGTGTCTGTAACTTTTTTTATTGAGTTGCTGTTTTTTAATGGTACAATACAGCACCACCAATTTTGGCCAACGTGGACATCACATGGATACACATGAGCCTTTGTAGGATTTATACTTTTCCATAATGAAACAACAAAATTATTGCCATATAAACTTGTAAAGGTTACAGACACTACAAAATTTAGAACTGGAAAGTTTGACAAAGAACAAGCTCTCAATCGAATATCTTGGCTAGCCATGTGATTTAAATGGTTTTACTACTTATTATAATATAAAGTCGAGTTCTAGATGTCAATAAAAGTTATAATGAATGTTATTTTGTACAAAATGTTGGCATATAACAACAGATTAGTGTTTGAATTTCAGTGTTGAAACAAAACTTCTACTGACGGTATTTTGCTTATAAAATCCATAATATTTTACCGATTTCTTTAATTCAAGAAGCAATATTTGCAGGATAGAATTCCGCATAAAACCAGACCAATAAATGCATAATTTCAGTATGATATTTAGAGAATTCTCTTTTTTATATTCAAGCTTTTTTCGAGTGAGACTACATAACGCTCAAAAATGGCCATTTTTAGAGCTTGTTTCCATGCATATCTCAACAATGGGTTACACTAACCTCTTGAAATTTTCAGGAAAGTAAGAGAGGTATATGCCAGGCTTACCAATCTTTAAAATTGGTTCATATCTTGTTTAATTTTTCTATTTCATGCATATAACATGAAAATTCCTTTATCAGCACCAATACCGTGTTTTAGCCGATAGCTCTTTTACCCTCATGCATAACTCTATTATCCTCATGCATAACTCTATTACCCACATACATAGCTCTATTACCCACATGCATAGCTCTATTACCCTCATGCATAGCTCTTTTACCCTCATGCATAACTCTTAGTGACCAAAACTAATCTAGGGTGTGTTTGATTATAAGACTCTTTTTGAGTGAGTGTTCTCACAAGGATTAAGTACTATCATTTCAAACATGCATGGAACATCTGGAACATGAATTGAAAGCATAGTCGATATTAATCGAACATGCCATCACACAACACGAAGAGTGTGTGTATGGCAGCAGCAATATGTTGACAACTTTGGATTAAATGCTTAAATTGAAACCGTTTTGTATAATCTGAATGCATTACAAAATCTCTTTATGCATTTTTTGCTGCTATGTCTACGTAAAATATGCATGTAAGCTGCTTATCTAGAGTTCTGTTCATATATGATAATTTTCCATAAAAACAAAGGTTCAACAATGGTTCGATGAATGCAGTGTCTTATATACCACATTAAAGTCTAGGTCAGTTGTAGAAAGACTTTTTCACAGATAAATAATACATAACTTAACCTGACTTGATGCTGTTGCTGACAACAATGATGCCAATATTGAAAAGACATTCAAATGTCTCAATCCCTTACTTTTGCAAATGAGATGTTGTCTCTTAATACAATAACCAAAACTCTGATAAAAAAATGAGAACTGTGAACTGCGCATTATATGCCCTCCCCATTTTTAATAGTTCTCCATATAGGCATTAGTATGGCATGCTTGCCTCTGAAAATTATTGACCAATGGGTCTCAGTGATTAAGGTATGCAGTCTTGAATTAAACTTACTGTGCTTGAACCATTATTTTCTCATTAGACTCATCATGTTACCTTTGACCTTTAGATCCCCAAATCTATAGGTTTATTTGCTACCCCAAGTGCAACCCATCCCCAAAGTTTGATCAGGAACTTTAGACAAAGGTTATTCTTACAAAACCTTTGACCTTTTAACCCCAAAATCAACAGGCCTCTTCCATACCTTAAGTGCAAACCCTCCACAAAACTTCAAAGTACATTTATATGAATTGAAAGCCCTTCATGCCAAGATGCTTTCTGCAAAATGTAGTAAAAATTGGTGAAGTGGTTTATGTGCAAAGTTTAAAAAAACAATTGTTGAAGGACACATGATGGACAATGCACAATGGACACAGGGCCATACTGTAAGCTCACTTGTCCTTATGGCCACATGAGCTAAAAATAGACTTGATGACAAGTTTAAACAAGCAGTCCAAATGTGTCTGAGATAACTCAGCTGGTTGATTTCTCCTAAACTAAAAAATCTGGTTCAGTACAATACTTTTTGAAGAAATTTCTTCTAATGCTGTTGATTGCTTATGTTATGAAAACAATTGTTTCAAGGTTTCTACACATTTTATATCTTCATCCTTATTTGATATCATATTAGCATAATTCCTCCTATATTGAAAGGCCTTCTATACCAGAACACTTTCTGTAAAAGTTCATAAAATTCTGGTAAAACTGTGTAAATGCTTTTCTATTTTTAGTAATGGTGGTCATATTTGATGAAAGATCAGCATCATTTGTACAAAAGTGAAGGCCTTCAAGCCAGGATTATCTGTCATTTTAGGTTTCACGTGCTGTTTTGACATCAAATATGGATGCAGTGTTGCACATTGATCCCGTAATTAGTTTTCCTCTGTCCCCCAGATCTTGACTCCTGTAAGCCCAGGGTGTGATTTTTCATCAAGGAAAATTGGAAAAATCTGGTGTATATTTTTCTTTAGTGCATGTCTGTCCATGTCTACATTGGTTATATTAATGACCAAAGTTGCTAAAGGTGATACAAACTCCAAGATGGCAGTTAATTATCATTTTAAAGCAACAATTTTTGGCAATCAAAACATTCAAGATTTGTAATAGTCTGCAATGCAATGTCACTGATGCTGCTAGTGTAATATATTTTTGAGGCTGAATTGATAACAAAAGAGACTACATTTCTGGGATGAAAGCTTGCAAATATACACAGTTTGGCATTTAATCGATGAATTATTATTCTTTTACCACAAAAATAAGTCCCAAAACATAGGAAGTATCAGAATAAATGCTGATGGATAATGAGTGAATACTACAGTTAAATGAGAGCAAAATCCAGAAACGAAATACATCATAATGCAGGTTTTTTTCAGGTGAGTTAGATATTCAAATATCCTTTTACGGGTTACTTGGCTGGCAAAATTGTTAAGCAAATAGGATTAACTTGTAATATATTATTTTTGTTACCTCTACTAGAACATTAAGTACTATCTAGTATTTTTCTTTGTCGCTCTGACATTCTGTATGTCCCTAATATGGAAGACTATGGGACATAACGTCCCCTGCTCTTAGGATCCTAGGTGCAACACTGTGGATGAAAATATAAACATTTAGAAAAACCTTGAAACAATATTTTCATAAAATATGCATATTAACAGCATTGGAAGAAATTTCTTTAGAAAGCATCCCCATGGCAACTGCTCTTGCTTTTGGCTATTACGCAGATGTCAGGTGAGCAAACTAAGGCAAACTTGGGAGGGTTTTTTTTCCTAAAAAAAACCTGATCAAGTAAAAATGAAGGTATTATTGGCCCAAGAGTTAAATGTTCCTGAGTTATGAAGGTAGATATCACCTAGGGTGGGTAGGGCATCACACAGGGAGGGCAGGTCACAGCAACATGTTAAAAATCATCCAGGAACGACATTGTATCATGTACTTTATTGACCCCCTGGACCAAAGGTGCAGGTGGATAAAGTGATATAAATGTCTGTCTGTCCATCAGTAGGCAACGTGGCTTCCACAACATAACTTTAATTTGTTGTGGTATTTGTTTCTCAATCTGTATTTGTGCCTTAGCCATAAACAGAGACAGAAGTATTGATTTTTAGGGTGGCTAGGTGCAAGATGAAGTAACTCTGCTTAAAATGTGAGTTTCTTTCCTGCATGACAGACAGTCAATAAAACCTCATTGAGAGGTAACAAGCTCAGTCAATCAGATAAAATGTATCTTGTTAATCATTATTATGCATGGCTATTGTTTCATAACTGTACTCATCCAAGCTCTTAATAATTTAAAGCTGACTGATCTAAGGCACTTGCCTTTACAGATCATTGACATCTCACCTCTGTCCATGTGGGTTCAAGTCTTGGCGCAACCAATGTGGGTATTTGAGAAAGCTTGCCAGCAGCTTCGCACAAAACCAAGCCAAGACTTAATGATTTAAGCATCTCCACCAAATTTGGTCAAAATTGGATCAGAAATTCAGCCAATCACATGCAAGATCACCTCATTAATATGCATGGATCGCACACATTATCGAACTCGAGCAAGATCTTGATCATATAAGCCTATATTTGAAGTCTGATCAAACTCAAATAAAACAATATGGCTTCCAGAGTGGTAACAAGCTCAGTCAATCAGATGCAGGATCACCTCATTAATATGCATAAATCCCACTCATTATCAAAATCATCCACAATCTTGAAGATATAAGCCCTTATTCCAAGTCTGATCAAAATCAGATCAGAAATTTGGCTTCCATAGTGGTTAACAAGCTCAGCCAATCAAATGCAAGATCACCTCATTAAAATGTGTGAATCCTGCTCTTATTGAAATCATCCATGATCTTGGTAAGATAAGCCTTTATTTCAATTGTGGCTTCCAGAGTGGTAATAAGCTCAGCCAATTAGATGCAAGATCGCCTCATTAATTGGAGTGTATCTTGCTCATTATCAAAGTTGTCCAAGATTTTCATAATATAAACATATTCCAAGTTTGATCAAAATCATGTCACAAACATGGCTTCCAGATTGGTAATAAGCTCAGCCAAAATATGTGTGAATCTTGCTCATTATCAAACCCATCCATGATCTTTCATGATACAAGTCCATATTTCAAATTTGATCAAACTCGGATCAGAAATATGACCTCCAGAAGGGCAACAAGCTTAACCAATGACATGCAAGATCACCTCATTAATACATGCACATCTTGCTCATTATCAAATTCATCCAAGATCCTAATGCAGGGCTTGAAAATAGTGTCTATGAGTGGCAAGTCCAGGATATGTCACCTTCTGAGGGAGCCAGGTCCAACATAGATACATATTAACAGGTCCGAGATGGGCCCAAGGAACATCAGATTCAATACAAAAGCCGTCATAAATCTTATTTGCTTCTTGCATGAGCATGAATTTGGTCAACCTTTAAGTTGTATGTACCAAGGTAAAGGTTGCTTGATCTACACTGTATCACCTAAATTAGGAAACTTCAAACAGGTTGAAAACAATAGTTTTCCTGTCTCTCCATCATATTTAAACCATGGACAATTTTTTTTTCAAGTGTTCTTTAAATGTTCACCATACTTTGCATCCTTGTTTGGCTTATTCTGTTTTATTTGAGGACCATTTTCCTCAATTTTGCTTTCTTTGGCCTTTTGGATTTGCCACTGGATGAGCAGCCAAAGTTACCATATTTTCTGGCCCATAAGTCAATACTTTTTACCTGGAAGTCCGGGCTTCGTCTTGTATTCCGAATCGATGTATATATGGATTATGTCATTGAATTTCCTTTAAGTACCAGTAATACCGTGATTTTGAGATGTAATCGACAAATATCGAAAAAGAGGTCACATAGCTGTACCAATTCTTGTTCAATTACCATGTCAATAAATTGTTATAAACTAATATGATGGCTTTTATATTATAATTTTTATCATTATTTTGTATGCATTTCTATGTGCTTGTATTTTCTGTTTCTCCAACATGAAATAAAAGAAAACAATTAAAGAGTTCATAATTCACGGAATGTGTGGAACTTACAGTCTATACTCTATAGTGTACTATATTTAAGCAAAACATATTTTTCATTCATTAAAAAAAATAAAGAATATGAACAGATTTTGCGCTATTCATCTTTTTTTTAACCATACCTCATTCTTCATGATCACATTTTAGCGACAGGTCCAATGACATTTGATTTATCAGTATTTAATTTGACGCTCTCAAGCAATTACCTGTACATTTTTTAACTGATACAATTGATCCTACAAAGGGACATAATCCATATTAACAACTCAAATGTTTGATAAATATTTATAAAGATTAAGCACACAACTATCATCTATTCGCACTACTGTCATATATTCACTAAAGAATGCCCATGATATAAGTGAAAATGGACTACTCATAGATCGTTAAGAATCTGTTTTTAGATTTGCAATCTGTTGTTTCGGCATCACTCTTTAATTATACTGGTAATTGATGGATTGGTCTTTGGTTTCCAACAACATTCTAAGCCAGTTACAGTGACAGCTTAAACCCTGATATTGGCTTTGGGTACCGGTAATAAGCAATGTCAGTACCCCTTTGTTCTGTATCATTAATCCACATCAATTACGGAACCAGTTTTACGATCTCAAGTGGATTGAGAACCACAAGAAATGATGCTCTCTCTCTTCTCTGGACATAAATGATGAATGTTAGCTGAGAGCACTGTTTTCATTGTTTTAATACTGGTACATTTTAATGAGTTTTATTTATTCTTTTTACGTGACTTTTCTGTTTTTGTCTCTATCGTTAATTTTCTTTACATTTCTCATTTCCCTATGGATTACTAATTTGATCCCGTCTGTTCAATCTTGCCCTCAAACAGGTGTCAATTGGAATAACCTGGCCAAAACTCTATGCATATATTTAATCAGCATGTAAAAAGCACTGCATAGCCATGTGGTTCTTGTGACAATGGATATTGTAATAAAACAAGAATGAACTGTTCATTAAGAGATGTCAATTGATAATGGAATATAGTAGTGCCCTTGTACATGAGGAAGATCACAATCATCTGGTAACTGAACAATACAGATTACAATCACCCTGACCCCCCCCCCCCTCCAAAACGAAACTGGGGTAAAGCATGTTAGTGTCAGTGACTTCAATTTCCCAATTAATCTGAAATAGCATACAGTGATACCATTAATATTCATGAAACCAGCAGTTACTAGTGAAAAAGATGAAGCAAAGGTGTTGATCTGTCTTCGTGTTATACTTCATATCGACTTATATATGGATGAAGGATGGAAAATTTACAAAATTAGCAAATTCAACTTATACTCAACATCAACTTATAGGCCAGAAAATATGGTACATAAACTCATGACTCATCTTGATTGTCAATCATGTCTGCTGGAGTGGAACCATGTGTAAAGGTTGGTTCTTGTTTCAATGTCTGCTGGAGTGGAACCATGTGTAAAGGTTGGTTCTTGTTTCCATGTTCTAGTTAACAGTTAATTCAACCTCATGATTTCAGTATCAGTCACACAATATGCTTATATCTTTTGCATCTAGTATTTCAAGTCTTCCTTCCTAAATAAGGCTTCATATGGAACACTGGAATGTTATGTTTCAAGTAATAAGACAAAGTCTCTTTGAACAAGATTACACTTTAGGTCTTGCATTTTTTATATGCTTCTGGACTGGTACTCAACTCCAGAGGCAAGAATAGCACAGACTCATACTCTATTCTATACACAATATACACAATGTCCCAGTCTAACTGTCTTGTACACAGCATAACATAAGTACACTTCAAGTAACATTGACTGGAACGGACTTGTACAGATATCTGTGTCGATATTTTACACACATTAAAGCAACTTTGAGACTGTAGATAAATACTTTTAATTTCCATTTCTTGGAAAACTGAGAGGTCCGACAAAACTTTTGACACATTGAACTATTAGGTCCAATGGTGAAAATTGCAGATCCCAGACCTTAGACCGCTGCTATTTTCAGGCCCTGTAATGATATAAGCATATGTTCCAAGTTTGATCATAATACAGTCTCCAGAGTGGTAACAAGCTCAGCTAATCAAATACAAGATCACCTCATTTGTATCTGTGGATCTCATTCATTATCAAACTTGTCTGAGATCTTAATGATATAAGCATATATTCCATGTTTTATCAAAATCAGATTATAAATATGGCCCACAGAATGGTAACAAGGTTAGCCAATGAGATGCAAGATCACATCATTGATATGTATGGATCCGATTTTGATGATATAAACCTATATTCCAAGTTGGATTGAAATCAGATAGGAAATATAGACTCCAGAGTGTAACAAGCAGTTGTTGACTGACAAACAAAATACAATGGACACAGGACCATACCATAAACTCACTTGTCCTTATGACTAGGTCAACTAAAAATCTATTATGAGTTTAATATAAAAAATACCTGATTCAAGTTTGACATTCACCTTTTTGCATCAAAACATTACAGAGTTATGGCCCTTGTTTGTTTTAGATGTTTGCCACTGCATTTTGATCAAGGTTTCTTTAATTATACTGTAATGATGGTAAGTCTTGGGACACTATAAGTCTTGGGACACTCTTAATTATTTTCAAAAATAACTTTATTATGACCTATAAAAGTTGGGACATAATATTATAGCAATTTTTTCATGTACTGTAATTCTTGTGACACCTTAGACATATTTTTTTCAACTGATCACTCTGCATATTTTATAGCAATGGACAACAGACAATGCATAATGGACAAAAAGGCCATGGCATTTGCATTTGGAGATTATTAATGCCTACAGCAATGTATCACCAAACAATTAACAGGTTTTATTTCATATTGAATCCAGTTAAATGCACATTACCGAGGACAGCTGCCGGTAAAAGCACTACAGGATGGTACACATGTAATTTGCATGGGAAGTAACTGTGCAATATAATTCAGAACACAGTTTGAAACTGCTGGTCCAGAAAAAGAGGAATATCACGGAAAATCAACTTGATTGTTATCTGAATTGAGGGACTTCTTTCTTACAAAATAAATTTTTTTAAATGAATATGATAAAATAACAACATCAGGAATATTGGTGCAATTATTAGTCATAATCATAACATTGAGCAGGATTAAATAAAATTATAAAGGATATTTGTATTGACAGTCACAGCTCATTTGTTATGACATCTTTAATTGTTATGTAAAGGCCAGAAGAGTTATATTTCAAGAGTATCAATAAATTATTAGTATGTATCATCATATTTCCTCTACATTAAAAACTGCTGAATAATAGATTGCTATTATTAGATTTTTTTTATTCATTACATAATTTTACATATAACAATAACCCCCTTGCAACCACAAACCCCCCAAAATAGTTCTGAAAAGCCCCCGCCCCTGTCTAGAAAGCTGGCACATATGAATCAGCTAAGGAGCAATTTGTCTCAATTGAACACCCTGTTTGTTGGTAGAGTATAAGACTCCTAATCCAAGGGTTGCAGATTCAATACCTGCCCATGCTCTGCTGCCTCAGTTTCCATGGGAAAGGTACTTAGCTACCATTTCCTTGGCATGAAATACTAGCCAAAAAAAGTGCTATTAAAAACTCACCAACAACCACCATAACAACCCAAACAATGTGTTCTGACATGATCAATCAATGGCCCCCTCACACAATTTTAAGACCTAAACAAGTTCCAATTAACTTCAGATATCACATTTGTTCGGTTATAAATGGTAGTATCAAATTTATGAAAATATAACAAATTGCATAAACTTACCACTGACTGGGAAGGTTGACATCAGCATGTAAATTTTCCACGTGAATGACATTCGTCTACACCTTTTTTAGGAAATAAACTTGAACCCAGTGAACAATGGTTTAACCTTGATGAATACTGTTGTCACTCTTTCCCATAAATTGACAGTGATTATATTTTGCAAGTAATTGAGTGATACGTGATACAGATTGCATGCTTCACTGAGCATTCTGAGGTAAAGATCTATTTCATATTCATTCTCATTAGTCTACAAGGTAAGTTGCCAATCAAAATCCATTACAATGTTGCAAGCATTTAAATCACCTTTTTTTCAATTAGATTTCTTTACAAACAGTAAAGCTGTCATCTACGCAGGAACTATTATGCAATGTTTGCTACTGAATATGTCTTTGAAATAAAAGCATTAAATACATAAAATGATAGATATATGTAAAATTACCTCTGAGTAATCATGTTATTTGTCAAGGGTGTATATGCACAGAAGCACCATAAATTGCAAATAGTATAAATAGTTGCTTTAAAGAGTTTCAGCATATGACTAATTTATTGAATCCAATTTCTTTGAATTTCTGCTAAATGTATGTCAGACTCGGAAAATCAATACTATAATGTTATTGGTTGGTTTTTAACAGTACTTTAACACATTATTGATTATACTGTAAGGAGGAAATGGAAACGTAATGGAGATCTGATGGGCACCAATAAGAGGTCATTTTCTGCTGACCTTATGAGTCACCAATCAAATTACAGCTTCCACTTTCATAAAAGTGAAAAATGTAATTCAGAACATAATGTTTCTAACAACAATTCTCGCTAATGTGAAATGCAAAATTTTATCTGACTGGTTACTAAAATTAAATGGACCAGGAATTCGAAAGGTCACCAGAATATGAACCTCAACTGGTGCCTGTCAGATAAGTAGATCTCAGTTTTAATCATATTGTAACTACAACACACAAAACAGAACAGATGGATAAATGTGGACAATGCAGTCACATGATATGTCCCCATATGATTAGCACATAAAAATGAAATAAGTTTTTTTAAATAAAATTACCGAACAGTTCTTGACCTATTGTAAGATTAGTTTCAACCCTTTGAGTTTACAGATAAAAGAAAAAATTCCTAGTGTGGCAGCCCACGATAAAGTATGTAAAAAAAAAAGGCAAGTGAATTTTCATGTTATTTGCTTTTTTTCTTTTTAATATGAAGGAAAACTATGTACCGTATATACTTGCGTATAAGTACATACCAAATGGAAATGGCATAGACCCAGATCTGCCGTCGCATAATGTGCCAGCAGATCTGGGTCTATGCAGTTTGTAAGGACTAATCAGTAGAACAAACAACATAGACCCTGATCTGTCTGTGCATTATGCAATGGCAGATCAGGGTCTATGTTGTTTGCATTTGGACCCTGGTTATATGTGAGTATATACGATATGTTACTGCAGTTTCATTTTTAAAAATGTTTCCACCCCTGTGAAATGAATAGGGATATTTCTTGATACTATTAAAGTGCATACAAGACAAAGTATACTTCTTAGGCATTAACTGTTTTTTAGTTCCTCTTAAAGTAACAAAAGGTCAAACATTAGCAGCCATGTGGTACTGACAATTCTGGCAGTACAGTCCTATAGTCCAAGGTTTCCCTGACCCTTTTCCACCCCACTGTAGACATTTGGGAGGTTAACTTTTACCCCAACATAACAGTCCAAACATATAAAATGAGATGCTTACAATAGCTCTGAAATTTATACTATAAATTAGTCTTTACCCTTGTTCCATTACTCAAGTCTTTCAGTAGATCACCTGATGAGAGAGAAGGCTCAGTCTGTAACATTGCAATGTAGTGAATGTTTGGGAGCAGACATCATTAACCATACTGTCATATATTTTCAAGGAGTGAGCATATTGCATTTTGCAGTTGCATTGCAGCACAGAAGTGTTAAGTCAATAGTCAAACTTGGTAGAAAGATCACATTTATTAAGTGGTATTCCGTAACCTGGCTAAAGTAAGCTATTTTAACCCATTACTACACATCAGTTTGGAGGCTGAAGTGCCTAATTTGCACAGAATTTATCCTTACAGTCAGAAATTTAAGTATCCCTCATGTCATGCTAAGTTTTCTCAATTTATGATTGAGAAAACCTAGATTTTTTATGTTCTGGCTTAGACTGTCCAATATAGGCATAACAGATGTTTTGTTTTTAGTAATGTATCTGGACTAAACACTTAAAGTCAGTACATTTTTTGCTGTATATTTTCTGTGTTTGTATTTTTCTTTTAATATACTCAAATTGTCTTAACATTTACAGTAGAACTATTTTTCTCAAACATTAAACTTTCTGAAATTTCTAGCAAAAACAGTGGTTACTATAGAAATAGTTTTAAAATACACAAATAATATTAAAGTATAACATAACTCCCAAATATAAAACTTTATGTTATATTTTTATGAATGCATGAATTCAAGTTGAAAAGAATTTGAACAAAACAGAAATTTCATAAAAAGCACGAAGAGAAAAGTCTGGTGTTGAAAGGTGTCATTGCGCAGTAATGGATTAAAGGGTACTTGAGAATTAGTACTGGTAGTCTTGAACCACCTTAAAAATGACACCAGGTTGCCTCAACAACAAAAAAACAAAAATTTTTTTAGAGATACATCCCCCACTCCCACCCTCTCTCCTGGAACTTTCTGATCAAGACTCAAAAGTTCATTAAATTCAAAAAATTAATTGGAAATATTGACTTTTATTGTCATTTATGAATGGTTTTTTCAAAGCTGTGACAAAATAATGTAGCATGGCCAACAGTGACACTACAGTACATACACAATCAACAACAGCATCGGTTTAAAGTGCTCTATTTACTGCAAATTAGTATGAAAAATATTTGTACCATAGAGAGATAATTAAAACCCAACTAAAAGAAAAAGATGCTTTACAAATTAAAATGAACACAAATTCAAAACTTAATTTCCTTAAAAGACAAAACAATGGTAATGTTATGTAATTAATAAGTTGAACAAAATTAAGGCAAGTGTTGCTTGAACACGCATATTTTTTCATTTTTATAGCATTTTCCTAAAATGCTGATTTAGCAACTTAATGTCTACCAATTTTAGTAACAGAAATTATTCAATTTTGCATGTCATTTCTTGTGAACGTGATGTCATTGTGAAGACTGCATTTTAAGTGCTGTACAAAATAATAATAAAAAAAATTCAATTTTGCTTGTCATTGACTGTAAACGTGATGCCATTTTGCAGATTTGATTCTACCTGCTGTAGAAAATTCAACACCATTATCACAAAATTTGCAAGTAATGATTGGTAAATGGAACAGTGAACGTGAGCTGGAAGTCAAGTCTCAGTGGTTTCTTTGTAACAAGAATGACTCAACAGACTCAAGCAAATGATAAGAAAATAATACAAGCAATAATTACTTCTGGCATGAGGCTTATACTATGAAATGGTACAGTACTATCTCACTATAAGGTACCTCATTATACAGCAGTCTCATTTATAAGGTGGGTATGGTCATGGATCCCACTGTATTATTTAATAGTACCATATATACTCGCATATAGGCCAATACCAACTGCAAATTGCATAGACCCATATCTGCCATCGCATAATGCGCCGGCAGATCTGGGTCTATGCAGTTTGTAAGGACTAATCAGTAGAACAAACAACATAGACCATGATCTGCCGGCGCATTATGCGATGGCAGAGGAGGATCTATGTTGTTTGCATTTGGTCTGGGCTTATACGCGAGTATTGACGGTAATAATATGTATAAAATTCCTCAATATAAGGCAACCTCACCTACACAGCAGTCAACTTTTAAGTCCCCCACGAACATCGTCAAAGTGAGAGAGTACTGTATATATTTAAATCCCACTGCTACATATCAATCATTTGATGTATTTTGATCACATTTTGAACCCTAGTGATTAGTGTACCACGAGTGACCTGCCTGCCTACCAACAGAAGTTAATGATAAGAAATTTACAAAATTGATTGTAGAAAAAGTTTATCAGTGTTTAAGAACTGAATACTTGTGACAGAAATAAATTTATACATAGTGAAACTAGACACCACCTTTTTGTTAAGATGCCTTTGATTTAGCAAAGTAAAAACAAAATTAAACTTGAGGTTAACCCAAACTTTAACACTGAAGTTAATCTAGGTTGTGGATGGACAGACACACACACACAGTTGCACACAGATTCAAAAGTGTTCACCATTGTCAACTTTCCATTCAGGTGAGCTAAACCTATAATTGGTTACTTTAAAATTAAAATGTCTGCCTAAGAATTTTGCAAATTAATAGTCAAGTTTGGATATAAAAAATTAAAGTCAGTCATTTATTACGACAATTATCATCTGGGTCTGTTCTTGAAAGCATGATCACGGGATTCATGCTAATTTCTAAAACACTGCACAAAAAATTGAACTGAATGCACACAAAAATATCGCTAATTATTTTTGCAAGTCCTACCTTATTTATTTCATCATTTAACACACATACACACCCATTTAGAAAATTACCTCCTTTTCTTCAACTGAAGGGGGATATTGTAACCCTAAATATTCATTACTAGAACAGACCATGGAGCATACTGAATATTTTTAGTATTCTGGTTTTTTGTCTCACATAGCTAAAATAAGTAGATATCTATGGTTTGGTAAAGTTTGTGTACATGTATGTTCAAATTCTCTTTAAAACCCAGAAGAAAACTTTTATTCTGTATTTATCTGATGATGAGCCCATTCTTGATAATAAGCCTATCCCCATTTTTTAACATTTTGTTTGCTTCAAAAATGTACTAAGATATCTGTGTCTGATAACAAGCCCACACCATACTTTTGACAAAAAATATTACGCTGGCCCCCTGGTCTTATAATAAGAGAAATGCTGTAAATGTTTTGATAAATGGATGTGGGCTTATAAGGCAAAAAAAAATTTTAAAAAATGTGTTTCCGGTCGGCTGACCATCCCTGTTTCTCATTGCCGATCCTAGCCCCCTACCCACCCCCCATTGTAAAAAAAAAAAAAAAATTTAAATCACATTGCCGAAATTGATTAATGTGCATCTAATTGAGCCTGTTTTGCCCAGTACTTTGAAGCACTTGAAATATTATTTGATTTATATATAATGTAAAAAAAAAAAAAATACTACCTGCCTACCCTAATTTTAAAACCAGTGCAATTTGAAACACACATTGGGGGGGGGGGGGGGGGGGGGCCCAAATTGGAAAATGTTTTTTTCCATAGAAAAATTTAAAATGGGAAGGATGGGCTTATCATCAAACATGGTGTTATCATAGGAGAATTATGGTATATACTGTAAAACCTGTCTTGAGAGACCACCCTTTGTTCCTTCTTATGACAGGAATCTCTCATTCAAGGTTATCACATTACATCAAACAGTGGATCTGTGCATGAAAGATCTGGTCTTTCAGGCCAGGTGGTCTTCCAAAACACTGGTTTTTCAAAACAGGTTTTACTGTAATTTTTTATGAACAACAACTGTAAAATCAATAATTTTAAATATGAAAAAGATCTGCAAATTTAAAACCTTAACTCATGAAAAGTTCTAATCTTCATTCAAATTATAGTGTAATGTGTTAAAAACAATATAAACACTACTGATTACAGTTTTACAATAATTGCACACCATAAATACAATTAACTCACTGACAAAGCAATTAAATTATGCTCAATTTTTAGCTTATTTGAACAGCTTTGTCATACAATTACAGTTTCAATCACATAAATAACAAGGAAAACACCTTAATGTATATACACACACACATACATACATACAAACAATGTTTCTTAACATATATACATGTACATACTCTTAATTCACATATCCAAGCAAAAAAGTGTGCATGCACTTCTCTTCTTATATGCTACCAAGTCTGTAAAATATTTTGATGTGAACTGCATGAAGCAAATGTATGATGATGTACCATCTGGGAAATTTTTAAGGGAATACAGTTTATATAACAAATTTTAACCATATGTTGGATTTTACATCCTTTATCTTTTATTTTACATACATTTTACAGCATTTTAACATCTTTACATTTTATATTTTATCTTGCTGTACATCATGTTTACATTTATTTGTAAGGGTCTATCTTCGTAAATTTTTTTGCAATTCAATTAAAAAAAAATCTAACTTTACCTTTGGTTGGCACCACCTAGCCACTATTGTGCTGAGGTGTTGTAAACTGCTACTGCATACATATATAAATATTGTAAAGTCATTCTATAACTTATTCATTCAGTATGATTTGACAAAATTGTCAAATCAGATTGGGAGGGAATATAATAGGCATTATAGTGCAATCAAAGCTAGTTCCTGTCCATGAACTTATGTTATAGGAAAGCAATAGGTGTTTTGATGACAGGTGAAATTTGGCGCATGCCCAGTAGTGAGTGAAACGTGCAGTAGGCTCTATGCTTCATAGATTACAACAAAGGTGAATGGGGAAAGAGTAGATCATATGACCTTACTAGGTGAAATGTGTAGAAATAGGCTAATTATACCATACCTAGCCCAACAGCATTACAATTTCGGTGAAGGTTGTAAACATTCATTTGAAGGTCCGATCAATGCTGTGGATATTTTAAGCAAGAACCACTGCTAAAAAATTCATTGGTAAATCTCTGTCCATAACAAGTGCCATAAATTACTTGTTCCACAAACAACCACTAATTATTATCAGTAAGATTTTAAAATGCTATGGGCAATAGACCCACACTGATAAAACTATACCTTTTTGTCTATGGGCAAATATATACCACATAGAATTCCAATGTATGCCACACTCTGCCTACAGACAAGTTTTACTCATCATGTATTTAATTAATTGTTTTGAAAAGTAGGCAAAAAATGAACATTAAAAAGAATGCAAGTAAGAAATAATAAACCAGATCAAAATAAATAGCTGATAAATACAACTTTTAATATATATACTTGCAACATTAAGGAGAAATAATGTAAAGTGCTTTCTTTTGCTGCTTCTACTGAGAACAATATTTATTAAAATGGAATTTACAAGTTCTGCTGTCATTACTGCTTATGAATTGTTTTCTTCCCATCATATTTGGCAAATGAATCAATTTTCCTTTAACATTTTACTAAAAGAAAACAAATGGCTATGAATCCTGAGAAAATGTACCTAAACAACATCATGCAAGTGCTTTGGCTTAACCCAAAGAAATGCCAAGGATCCAAATAACAGCGAGAACATTTTGAGGTATATTCTCCCATGGCAGTTTTCTGTTTTGGAAAGGCCCATTACAATAATACAGTAGAAAAAAATTAGTCAATTCATTTATTTTTTGCAGTTTTGCCATGAGTGATATTTTTTCACATTTTCATTTCTGCTTAAATTTGTGAATATCCATCTAGCAGAGATTACATGTATGGAAATGTGTCTCACCTGCATCCATATGCTTGTCACTGTAATCCTGTACATGTATATAACTTTCAAAAACTTTCACACAAAACTTGAACATTGTTGACCATAATGATTAAGGTGAGCCAGGCAAGATATGAGCTCCTAAAATAGCAGCATATAATCTTTAGACCTCAAGTAATATTATCTTAAATTTTTAGTTGAATACAGCAAATGTGTTAAAGATACATGGCTTTCAAAAATATTTATACAAAACTTTAACCCTATTTACAGTGATAAAACACGCTTCTGCTAAAGAGAACAAGACAGGCAAGACAAAAAAAAACTTGCATATACCTGTATGAAATTTACACTTTTTGTAATATTACACCAAAGTTTTAATATATGCAACAATACATGCAGAAGATAAGTAACTTTCAAACACAAAAATTTAACACTATTCACAACAATGAACCAAGCTTTCTGCTTAAGCTGCAAAGACAGGGAAGAGGAACTTCCAAGCATATATGTGAGTGTAAAAACTGTAGACCCATAATACTATTATCCTAAAGTGTCAGCTAAATGCAATCTGCTGATGTAAATAATATGTGACTTTGAAAACTATTAACATTGTTCACTGATGCTTAACTCATTAACACCTTGCACCACATTTATGCATCATGAGGTTGTACACTATTTCCAAGCTCTGTAATGTCAACATAATTTAAGATACACTAAAGTGGATGGTATTGCAGGAAAGTAGATAGATGTAGCTCTACAATGATGCCAAATAATGTTGACTTTCTACTTGCATTAAAAAATACAGCTGAAAAAACATAATTTTTGAGACCCGATTTTTTTTAGTTAAAAAATTGCCAGTTTCGGAACTGGAGTTTGTGTTCAAATTTTAGACTTTTTGGCCTTAGATCTAAAGCAGACCGGTCTGAACTGCACACAGACAGATGAACCTTTGCAAAAAGTAGGAGAAGTTTGAGATTTGGAGTAAAAAGGGGCCAGGACACAAAAAATGAGGGTCCAATATGAAAAAAAACCCCCAAAAAACAAAATCAAACTTTTACCCTTCTGCACATCCGCAAGCGTAATAGCCAACATTTTTGATACCCCTAAACATTCGGCTACATGAAAAACTCTCTCAAGCAGATGTGTTTAGCTGCATAATCAGAAGTAACCCCAAAAATGTGTTTATTACCCCCATTTCAGGCGAAACGGAAAAGAATCTCCCAGGGTTAATGAGTTAAGCAAACGAGACAGGCAAGAAAGGAACTTCCTAGCCTATCATGACATAAACTTCAGATCTATAGTGATATTATCAAAGAAATTCACCTGAATGCAGCAAGTGATGCAGAAGATATGAGACAGTCAAAAACTTAAATACAAAACATTACCAATGTTGATGCTGACACGGCTGCTGTCATAGTCAATGCTGCTAGAAAAGTTACTACTATATTTCACCATGCTTATGCATCCATTGGCTATTTTAAATTTGTTATTGTTTTGTAGCCATCCATGAAAATAACTGCACCTCAAGAATAATCGTAAATTCACAGTAAGTATCTGAAAGGTTTTAAAGTGACAGACTTTAATTTCCTGCTTTAAATTTTGAAGCTGTATAATACTTTACATTTATGAATGCCAACCTTAGGTTAAAATGACTTCTATACATTGTATAGTGTGTATTTTTCACAACATAAAATTTGGCAATTTGTTCAAATATAAGGGATTTTAATTTTGGCAAGTTGTATTTTAGTGGCTACAGATCTGGATGTTAAACTCCAAGACTGCTAAATTGCTCAGATTTCTTTACCTCTAAACAATTCCCACTATATGGTAAAGTTGGGTATTGCCAGAATTTTCATATTGCAATATATTGTGATATAGGACAGTCTACTGCGATATGTATTGCAATATATTTTGTAAAAATCTAAAGAAGGTGCAAAATAATATCAAAGAGTGAACAGGAAGTCAAAGTTTCATATAAATTTCTTTTAACCCTTTTTGAGGGAACAGTGAATGGGAAAAGTCAGAATAACATAAAATAGGCTCCTGAACAATTTGCATCTTCTCAACTCTGGCAACATTGGCGGCTATGATTGAATAATGTCGGCGAATGTGGGCAGTCAAGTTCATCATCCCATCTGCAAACTTCAGCTCTTGATTACATTCCTGACAAATGGCAAGGTTATCGATTAATTTTTCATCTTTCTTGGAGAATCTCAACCAAAAATACTGTCAGATGAGTGATTTGGGATTTTTATTCAGTCCCATCTCATACAAGACTTCAGGCTCCATATCGGCCATTCTAGATTGTTGCTATCAACAGGTGGGATAAAACATGCAGTTAAACCATTTTTCATGGTGGACACATCTTTCAGAAATCTTCTGGGGTTTTATAACGGTTACTGAGGGATAAAAACTTCAAATGAAACAAATGGAGGCTAAAGAAGAAATTTGTATGCTATTTATAAAAATGACAAAACTGGTTCATTGGCAATATACCACCATATAGCAATATACTGGTAAAACCACACACCCCTACAATATAAGATGTTTATCTTGGTTCAGAAAGAAAACAAAAAAATCAAGGTTACATACTTATGATAACATGATACCATGATAAACCTAGTTTAGTTGAAATTCTACTAAAATAAAACCTGTATGATTATTTTACAAGTAATTTTGGAGGCCAAAAGGCCACCCTTCAGGACTTAGAAAGTTCATCCAAGGCACTGTCTTTAAAATTTTTGAGAGAATATCTGCAAAGTCATTTAATTTTATAGACACAATAGTGCTAATTTGGAAACATGACTCACTGCCTACACAAACTTTTATTTCCACAACAAATATAGAACATTTCATGATCTTGGCAAATTCTACACCTGTGAAAAAATATGCAAATAAGACAATGAAGATGTAAGGAGGGTATGACACCTGAAATGTATCTGACAATACAATGAAAATATTTCAAATATTTCCTTCAAAAGAATGACAGGAATTCTCTTGTGTGGCATTTCAAAGAGTGTAAGTTAGTATTGGCGGTAGGAGATAAGTAAAAACATTCAAACAGCAAAGCAATTGTGCATTTCAATTTTGTTTTTCACATTACTTTATCATCTTGGTCTGTCCAGTTACTAAACCCACCATTACAGGAGGCTGGATCAAAAATCTAAAACCTTTGCACATATTTATAAAACTTCCCCATACTTATAGTCCTATGCATTAAGTCTCTTGGACTTCCATGTATACTGTAGCAGTTGCATTACTTAGAACATAATGCATACAGACATGTATGGGCAGGTGAAATTACCTAATACAATCTTGTTCTTCCAAAAGCCATTGTACATAAACTATACCTAATGGTGTCAAAGAAAGTTACAGCTAGTTTACTACAGATCTGGGCCAACCCCATATACAGTTACATGTAAATTAAATGCAATTATACAATTACAAATCAGCATTTGCTGTTCAGTATGTTTGACAAATCAGAAAATATTCACGACTACCTGAAAGGTTGATCTCACTTTAAATAGGGGCTTGTCTATTCCATGCAAATTTGTAAGGAAGCAAGAATGACACAGCATAATTTTCTCATTATCACAAGGTTCAGAAGTGTCAAAATTCAAAGGGGGATCTATGATGTAGAAGTTACATGACATTACATGTGTATGCAAGCATGCAAGGAAAGACTAGTTTAATCAATTCAATCTTTTTTTCTCTTCTGGTAGCTATGATTAAGGATGCTACATTTACATGTGTAAACGGCTTAGTTTAGATCACTGCTTGTAAACATTTACAAAATTAGTAAATGTATAAACAAACATGCACTTGGCTGTTACTGATGCAGGAACCACCCGTTCGAATTAAATGATATATTGCCATACCTCTGAAAAGATGACGTTGAGAAACATTTTTCTGTTCATTCTTTTCTTAAAGTATGGATGATTTTAACATTGAATGTGGCATCGCTAGGAAAAAGACAATGTGAACAAGAATTGTGCATACCGCACATTAAAAAACATTAGACATCAGGTTGATTTACTGATCTTGCTGACAAAAATTCTTTAAAACTACCGGTACATTATTTACCTTTGAACAACATGTTTGCAAACAGAACCTTTGATGAGTAAGATTTTATTTTAAAGAAAGAGCATTTCAAGTTTGTAAGCCACTGCAGTTTCTTAATCATCACAAATCCTACAAATGCATTGCATGCACATATCCCAGCAGTACGTTCAGTTGCATTATCAATTTTGTCATCATGTAGATATATGTAGCAGTACGAAATATAACAACTATCCTAAGGGTGTTTTACCAAAATTGTCATATATATTTAACAAAGACATGTCCTGAGAACTGAATCATCTTGTAATAAGAGGTAAAAGATGTACAGCAATGAAACAATCACAAAATGACCGAGGTACAGCATGCACATTGTCAGTGGTTTACATATAAATAGCCGTCAGTAGATCGGAGAAAAGTTGAGTTACAAATTGTTTCAATTAAACTGCATCATTCTGGTTATTGCATACCATGTACATGTCTATGTATGTAGTGGTGTTGCATGGCACCTCAGCACAATCATGGCTACATAGTGCCAATTAAAAATAAAGTTTAAAAAATGTCACAATAAAGAATTGCACACATTTTTTAGAAAGATAAACCCCTTCAAATTATGTAAATATGAAGGACAACAATACAAAATATAAAAGGTAAAGTGTTAAAATTCTGCAAAATAAAAGAAAAAGGTAAAACATGTAAAAATCCGTAAAACAAACTGCATGCCCTCAAAAAATCCAAGATTTTCTCAGGTGGTACATCATCATAAAATTCCTTCATTGTTTTCACATCAAAATACTTCATGTACATGTTTAAAAATTTTCGTAAACATTGCAGCCTTACATGTAGCTATGATACCATATTACCCAATTAACGAAAATTTTGGTTTCTCAGTGTTGCACCAGTGGTAAAGGACACTGTGTACATATTTCCTCAAAATCTGGGGGACGCACAAAATTTCTGAGAGAAGAAGAAAAATACTAGAAAATACTTGAGGCACTAGTAGTCATAACAAATGTGATAATCTTGCTTGCTTTGTCAGTTTTGCCTTCTTAACTTCATCATCTGCACTGCATTACCATTTTTTCCATGGACACTTACATTACTGTAATAAAATTTGTATTAAGCATTTAAGTAACCCATTGACACGTTCTATCTAGTTTACATGAGAATGGCTGCACTATGGAATTTTCGGTTTGGCTCTTGCTCTAATTTATTTTTTGTCTTATCTAAATATGTATCATTGTTTTATATAAAATTCCATTTTTCTCTGAATTATATTTTCTTTTAAACTAAAAATTCATGAACTAAATACAAAGCCATGTGTTTCAGCATGTTTTTTCCTTAGGAAACTTGGTCCCTTCTCGTAATTAATTCAACTTAAAAAATATGTCACTCTATTAACCACCAGTGATTTTCAACTAAAACTTGGCAGACAACTGAAAAAACCTTAAATATTTCAATCAGCAATTTTTGTTTTTTCAACTGAAATGAATTGCTATCTGAAAATTTGGATTTCATTTTGGTGATTTTGGCAACTGCTTGTCAATACTGACAGTGGAAGTGGTAATGGATGTACACACACATGAAAAAAATTATTCTTACATGAAGTATATAAACACTCATTTCTGCTTGCATTATTTAGTTAGACTAGTGCATTATTTAGTGAGACTAGTGTATTATTTAGTGAGACTAGTGATAATCCCTGCAGTTTCAAGATGAAATGTTTACAGATTTTCAAAATCATTTACACTACAAGACAACCGAAGTTCTGATGCATATTCCATAACTGGCTAAAAGTAAACTAAGCACAATTTATTTAGATTACTTTTTGATAGGATGTGTTTAAATTTCTTTAGGTATCCAAGACAAATGGAGGCAGATTGAATTATATTATGCATTTGGCAGGACCAAGTTCCATTCAAATTTAACTTACTCGGAGGTGATGATGTGATTTAACAAAGTTCAGTTTTGTCCAACTGAACTTGATTTCAGGAAAACAGTTTACTGCGAGGTTCTCTCCTTGTGAAAAGAATGCATTTGGGTTTTTTCTAAATTGTATGTGTGAGTATGTGTGTATGTAAAAATGTGGATTCCTTTGCAATAATTCCATAACAAGGGGAAAATGGGATTTCTGATTACAATAAATTAGTAATTCACATAAAATACCTCAAAGAGTCAACAACCTAAACTGTCAAATCAATATTTATAAAATGGTTGATTTGAAAGAAACAAATATGAAAGGAAGAGGAAATATTAAGTATACAGACAGACACACAAATATGTGTGGATATTTGCAAAGCATAAAAATGAGTACTGATTCATGCATACAGGTGTTAACAATTTTGATAAAAGAAAAACAGAAGGTGTGGGAGTTCGCAGGTGATTTAATTGTCAAAATGTTGCTCTCTGATTAAGATGTATGGTATTTGCATGTGAAATTATGTTTGTAATATGGCAGCACTCAAGGTTGCCAAGTTTTGGTTTTAACCTTGGACAATTCCATAATGCATTCTTACATAATGCTGAGCTCTAGATAAGAATTGAACAAATTGGGTACTTTGCTTCCTGGGTTGGAACTAAATGCATTATTTTAAATTTGATGATTTCTCAAAATTGCAAATCAATAACGTTCCATACTATACATATCTCATTAGTGCAGATGGAATGAGACTATTATGGTCATTCCTATATATTTTTTATTAATGGAATGAGACTATTATGGTCATTCCTATATATTTTTTATTAATGGAATGAGACTATTATGGCCATTCCTATATATTTTTTATTAATGGAATGAGACTATTATGGCCATTCCTATATATTTTTTATTAATGGAATGAGACTATTATGGCCATTCCTATATATTTGTTATTAATGGAATGAGACTATTATGGTCATTCCTATATATTTGTTATTAATGGAATGAGACTATTATGGTCATTCCTATATATTTTTTATTTTTGGAATGAGACTATTATGGCCATTCCTATATATTTTTTATTAATGGAATGAGACTATTATGGCCATTCCTATATATTTTTTATTAATGGAATGAGACTATTATGGTCATTCCTATATATTTTTTATTAATGGAATGAGACTATTATGGCCATTCCTATATATTTTTTATTAATGGAATGAGACTATTATGGTCATTCCTATATATTTTTTATTAATGGAATGAGACTATTATGGCCATTCCTATATATTTTTTATTAATGGAATGAGACTATTATGGTCATTCCTATATATTTTTTATATGGAATGAGACTATTATGGCCATTCCTATATATTTTTTATTAAAGGAATTTCTTACAAATTTATACCAGCAAGATTTACTCTCCTTGGTTACACTTCTTATACATAAGGAATAACTTTCTTATTTAAAAACAGATTACTGTCAAAATGTTTGTTTTTTTGCTGTGAAAGGATTTTTTTTCATTTTTTTTAAAACTATGAACATACTGGTTTACCATATATACTCGCGTATAAGCCAATACCAACTGCAAAATGCATAGGCCCAGATCTGCCATCGCATAATGCGCTGGCAGATCAGGGTCTATGCAGTTTGTAAGGACCAATCAGTAGAACAAACAACATAGACCCTGATCTGCCAGCGCATTATGCAACGGCAGATCAGGGTCTATGTTGCATACATGTGATTCTACCGGCAGTAGGCTAAAAATACCGTTTTAAAAACCGTCTACCGCACATACCGTTTAGTAGTTAAAATCTACCGCTTTTGAAAATTAAAAGAATTTTTTAAAAAAAAACAAAACAAAAAACAGTATGTTTACACGTTCTATCAACACATTAGAGAAACCATCCAGAACCAGTCTACTGGGGACCGGAAATGCTCCACCACTACAATGACTGATGCGATAAAGTGTGGCAGAGCAATAGGATTAGAATTGTTAAAGAACAGCTGATATGTGTTCACAGCAAGCTGCTAACTGATTACCTTACTGTTGAAATTTGATGCGTTTAAGGCCAAATGTGGTATGTTTTCTTAAGTGCTATAAGCAATAAAGGGATAAAAGGTGGTCAATGATGTCTTCTGAGCCTTTGATGAAAATCGGCTGAACCTTGGTGGAGGGGAGATAAAACGAAGAGACCGACCATAAAAATGAGTTCGGCCGACACACTAGAGTAAGTATTTTGATTTTTTACTTGTTTAATTGTTGTTGTATTGTTCAAGATGTTTTAAGAGGACAGCTCTTACATTTTTTGTTCAATTCGAAACGTGTGCTTTCTCCCAATTCTAAAAAACAACCGGCTATGAAATATTACAAGTTCAACAATGTTTGAATATCAGAGTTTAAGTGTGTGCAGGTGAGTAGCAAAGGTCCTGACTTTGCATTGTGTGTTTCCAAGCAAAGATCCTGAGTTTGCATTGTGTGTTTCCAAGCAAAGGTCCTGACTTTGCATTGTGTGTTTCGAAGCAAAGGTCCTGAGTTTGCATTGTGTGTTTCAAAGCAAAGGTCCTGAGTTTGCATTGTGTGTTTCCATGCAAAGGTCCTGACTTTGCATTGTGTGTTTCCAAGCAAAGGTCCTGAGTTTGCATTGTGTGTTTCGAAGCAAAGGTCCTGAGTTTGCATTGTGTGTTTCGAAGCAAAGGTCCTGAGTTTGCATTGTGTGTTTCCAAGCAAAGGTCATGAGTTTGCATTGTGTGTTTCGAAGCAAAGGTCCTGAGTTTGCATTGTGTGTTTCCAAGCAAAGGTCCTGAGTTTGCATTGTGTGTTTCGAAGCAAAGGTCCTGAGTTTGCATTGTGTGCTTCCAAGCAAAGGTCCTGAGTTTGCATTGTGTGTTTCGAAGCAAAGGTCCTGACTTTGCATTGTGTGTTTCGAAGCAAAGGTCCTGAGTTTGCATTGTGTGTTTCGAAGATATGCATTTTTTCTATTTCATAAACTATCTGAAGTTTTCATGCACATACATTAAGTTCAAGCCCTAGATAAAATATATCACTTAAAACTATATTACAAGATAATTAATTTTAAAGATTGGATAAATTATTCATAAAAGCATAAATACATCATGTATTTTTTTCATTTTTATTTCAAGCCTAAATCAGTCTTTATTTTTTTTTTTTATTTACAGTGGCAAAACTTGCCAACAGATTTTTGGAAAGAAGCCCTTGAGGATGAGGCTCAGGGATACATCTTAAGTCCAAGACAGGAACTTCCTCCTCAGGGTGAACATAGCTTGGAAGAGTATTGGAGAGTAGTCAGCAACCTTACAAACCCAGCAACAGGAAAAATGAAGTTTGAACTTCAATTGCAGGAGTTGTCCTGTAATTACAACATTCTAATGCTGATACAGAGACGACATTCGCCATTCTTTGCAAAATACAAAGTGATTCATGGGCAAATCTGGATCAGAGAACTGTTGAGAGCCTGTTGAGCGTGAAGCTTAATAATCACAATGAATGTCATCAGTAATCACTAGACAGTAATGTTGTGAAGGAAACTAAAAATGCTATTGGATTTTATAAAAGAAAAATCTTTTGCATTGAACTATCAAATAAACAACTCTTCCTTTTTCATTATTTTACCATATACTAACTACTATTAATTAATTATTATTGCAATATTTTCCATCAGACCCCGAATCTGATTCATGTTCAAACTTGCTGTTTTATTATAGTATGAAGAGAATACATATTATGGCACCAAAAAAGCACTTGTTTTGTTTTCCATTCCCTTGAAAAGTAAAATTTATGCAGATAAAAAATCTACTGGTTTAGAGGCCAATCTACTGATCAAAATTTGTAAATCTATTGGTTTGAAATCCTGGTTCTGTCACACGTATGATGTTGTTTGCATTTGGACTTGGATTATACGCAAGTAGAGACGGTAATTTATTTCGTTAAAATTAATTTGATATCAACCACTGTTACTATGTTGTTGTTTTATACTAGGCTTTTTCATATCTTTTTAAAGCTCAGCGTATAACATACTGGTAAACATTATGACATTGCAAATTAACATATTTCTACATGCATTAAAGCAATGGTTACAAAGATTCACAATGGACATACTGGGTCCTGCCCAGTAGTCTGTACACAGACTACAAACTTACGTTATGAGACTGAGTCTAATCATCAAGACGCTGATCATGCCTTTTTTAATGCATCACATGGCTCAATGACCAGCGTGTTTGATTACATGGCTCTAACTGAGTGAATGTTCTCATCATACAACAAGGACTGTACTTAATGCAGGAGCAATACCTGGACATTTTTGAACTACCGTATATACTTGCGTTTAATCCCGGTCCAAGTGCAAACTACCTAGACCATGATCTGCCGTCACATAATGGGCCAGCAGATCAGGGTCTATTGAATTTTGTTATACTGATTAGTCCTTACAAACTACATAGACCCAGATCTGCTGGCACATTATGTGACGGCAGATATGGGGCTATGCAGTTTGCATCGCATTATACGCAGGTTTATATACTAAATGCTTAAACTCAAGTTGTGTTGCATAATTTGAACATGTTAAAAAATTACTTTGTCTGCATAAAATATGCAAATACGCTGCTTATCTAGAGCTCTCTGATGTATCAATGAAGGTCATGGAAAGTGGACTACTGCCTCTGGGATCACATGATCTTGGTTTCCGAGTGGTTATAGAAAATATGCATACAGAGCACGCGTGTTGTTCTCACCCACTTTTATGGACAATAAGCAGGATGTCCAGGCTTTCTGCACATAGTATTATACAAGCATAGCTTCAAATACCTGAAATGCTAAAGATATGATAAAAATATAGAGACCTCACAATAATCCCTTTAAGGTTTCCTGGCATATCTAATTCTATCCCAACAATCAGTAGACTACATGCAATCCTACACAATTAATTATTAGTATCATAAACAATCTGTTTCAGAGAATGATTGGCAAGACTGTAAACAGGGGCTTGTCCTTCCCATAAAACATTAAAAACTGTGAGAATGACATAGCAAATTCTGTATTGATTAAACTATCTGCACTGGGCTTATGTCTGAATAGATAATTACACCAGCCACCAGGTAAATGACCTACATGATTCAACTTGCTGTTATCTGAACAAGTGACTTGCACTACAGTATCTGGCCATAAGCATGTTTTCACTTATAACAATCCTACATGTTTTAAAACTGATGGGAAATACTCTAACTCTTTTGATTTCTCCATGAGATTTCTAATACAAGAAAACTTTGATGTTTCTACCGAAGGTAAAGAATAGATCTAAACCTGGGATTGACATTTCTATGCAACAGCAATGATGTAAAGAATGACACAGCAATTTTTTTATTACTGTTGGAACAACCTGCATCTAGATATCTTGTGATAATCTTGGAATAGATTACAGATTCACAAGTTTGAATGCAGAGTCTATATTTGTGCAATACTTTTTTTTTGTAAATAAAATTACTATCAAAGCTTCATCTACAGTAG